>JASAOA010001649.1:0-31797 GCA_030849815.1 Vickermania spadyakhi | reverse complement strand
TTTGTAATTCAATACTAGCTTCTCTTCCGCAAAACCACACACCGAGAAACTCATATAGTGAAATGCTGTGATTGAGCACACCGTGGCGACAAAACTGCACAAAGTTCGTTAATCTGATCACAAGCACGAAGTAAAAATCATTGACTCTGGTTTTGAAAGGTTTCTCAGAACTTGAACAGACGTTTTGAACCTCATCCTTCTTCTTTCCACAAACGGAATGCCAAACTGAGTCGAACTAGTCAAGCAGAATCACGGGAGTAAAACCTGTCTTCATAAAGGTAACATTTTTTCAGAGGTATTTCAGACAAAAAATTCGTATTACTTTTATTAGTAACGTGTTAAACCCGTTCTATTAATATTATTATCACCATTACTACTATTAATATTAATACCAATATTTTTATTAGTAGTATTATACTATTCTTCATCTTCTTAATATTATTATTATTTATCACCATTATTGTTATAATTACTGCTATTATTATTAAATTTATTTAACTATTAATATTCTACTGTTATTAATATAATTAATATTATTTCTATTGATATTACTATTACCATCACAACTATTATTAATACTCTTATTACTCTTATTATTATTATTATTGTTGTTATTAACATCCTTGAGCACGGTACAGAATCAGACTTTTCTCGAGGAATACGACATCCAAAACAAGGCCCAATCTAGAATAACATGGCGTCATAAGCCACACGCCGAGCATCATTGAGAACGGTATGCAAAAAGGGTTTTCTTGAGCCTGACGTCATAAATGACACGCCGTAATGCAGACCGAAACGACGTGTCAACAAGGCCCAATCTAGAATAACAAGATGCCAAAGTCGCATGCAAACAGACTTTCCTCGAAGAACATGACGCCATAAAATAATGCTAAATCCTAATTTGAATAAAACTGGAAAACCTATGCCAAACTATAACCTGAAAAATCATTCTTATAACTATGTCACAGGTTTTAATATTATCCCAAAGGAATATTCCTGTCATTAATAAAATAACAATTACTCTCATTAAGAAAATTCTGGAGTCAGTTATTGACTAGGATGTGTAATTCTTTTATAATGACTATTAGTTAGGGCTAGGTAGTATATATGCGCAAATTATACGCTAAGTTTTGCTCTACCTATGGAATTTGTATCGTATATCAAAATATATGTATTTCAATTTATGGAGAAAAATTTTTATTCTGTTGTAAAGTAGCTAAATTACGAGTTGAGAACACTATATAAAAACTTCGGGTTGTAAAATCAATAATATACAGAAAGCAACTGTANAAAAGTACTTGAAGCCGTTATCCAAACTAATGGATAATATCTTAAAGTGAATATTTTTAAGGATATATAGAAGATATGAATGTCTGAAAAAACATTGTAATCCAGATACAAAATAAACTATCTTTCCATAAATAAAATAAGTGGATGTAAAACGTCTGGTTTCTGTACATATATATATATGCTAAGGCAGTAAATGAATTATCACTTAAATACTGATAAAGTCGAAGGTGGGATATCTTGAGTGTAAAGTATTCATTAATCTTTTATGCACTATATCCGTAGATACAACTGTCTATAAGCACTAAAAATATGTCATAAACTGTGCTCCTTATTACTTGCACCATCTAAATATCCATTGTGATTACTATTTTTATTATATTTCCTTTTAAGCTAATTATAAATATCTTCTGAAAAGAGTAAGCTGTAACTTATATAGCAAATAAAGTTTAATGAAGAAATAAAAGATACCGTTAATAATATAATTATAGGTCCCTTTAGTTTGTCGTCTCTACTACCGATATCGCTGGAAGTATTTTATGCGGTTCTAATTATGTAAATTGCTATTGCCTGCCATTCTTTGCTTCGACCAAATTAAATCACAAAAATATCCAGTTTCCTTCAAAATCAACTCTTAGAGAGCATGAACTATTGCAAAGGTTTATAGCATCGAAAATTAGCTCTGCTAATCCTTTCATAAGCACTCTGATAACTACACCAATTAAATCAGATTGACTCTAACCCAAGAATAAATACTACAAACCAGATACGGTTTATAACGAGATGCCACTGCAAATAAAAGTAACTTAAAACCTAAATATGTAATTATTATTCTTACTATTTTTTAATATATATCTATACTTTTTTTTCTTTTTTAAAAACAAAATTTAAATTCAAAATTCTTTTTGGGAAAATATAATTGAATTTGCATTTAAAACCTTGGCTAAAGTTCTTGGGTATAAATCTGTACATAAGGATAAATAGAAAAAAGGAAAAGAGGAAGAGGAACAAAGTAAACAAGGGAGAAAAAACTTTCCATAACACACAAAAGGTAAAGAAAAATCCCAAGCGGCAAAATGGAGTGCGATTATATTAAATTAAGTCATATTTTATGCATATACAAAAGAAAATATTCCATAAATATTAATTTACTAAATTGTTTTGTTTCTCAGTGTCTCTGAAACCGCACTCGCTTCATAACAATTCTAAAAAGGTTCCCTCCTAATTTGAAATTTATGAATTCAATAAGTAGAATATAATGACAATAACAATAATAGTATTATTATGAATTGTATTTCTGTTAATTTTACTGGTTTCATAAAAACGTCGTGATGAAATCATAAATAATGCATTTCTCTTTCGGAATAATTTAGGCATCGGTTCCTTCCGTAAACTCTTCAAAAATTGTAATATTTAATAAATATTAATGCGGGAGCGATTGCTAGCCACGTTCACGTCGTGCTCTCTGTTAGTAGTCCTTTCGGATGAACTAAGAGCTAGGAAATTTTGAATTGTCCCCTTCGGGGGAATTGGAATGTNTGAAATGAAGTATTTCAATATAGAATATAATGATAATAATAATAATAATATTATTATGAATTCTATTTCTGTTAAATTTACTGGTTTCATAAAAACGTCGTGATCAAATCATAAATAATGCATTTCTCTTTCGGAATAATTTAGGCATCGGTTCCTTCCGTAAACTTTTCGAAACGCCGCAATCGACTATATAAGAAGAAGTAAAGAAAGACATTTCATATTTTCATCTTAACATTTTCACTCCGCAAGCTCCACGAAAATTTAGAGTCGGCGGTTCCCCCTAAAACTGAACAAGTCGAGCTCAGCTGTGCACATCTTCTTGGCCAGAAAATGTTTATGGACAATGGACACCGTGAGCTCACTCATTCGCAAAACTCCCTCTGGGGGTCTTGGAAACAGGCGAAGCGTCGGCGCGCCGAACCCGAAAATCGATGGTTTCGGATTGGCCTCGCCCGGGGGGCACTGACTGTGGCTCGAGGAACTTTCACAACCGAGCAGAAAAGCTGCCAGTTGATTCTAAAAGGCCGCGAAAAAACGCTTTGGCGGTTTTGACTCGATCCTCTACTGAAAAAGAGCTGGTGGAACCAGCGCCGTTTTGAAATGAGTATAAAAATTGCGTGCTCATCAAGAGGCTGTCCCGCAGTCTTCCGACAAACTTACGGCAAATCATCCTTCTTTAAAGAGAACACGTGGCGCTTTGGGGGCGCATTTGGCCCAGCAGGTTTTGCCAGCGCAATTTTCAACAACTTCGTGAACGAGAGTCTTCTGAACAAAAAGCTTAAAAAGAACTTTACAAACTGCTTTTCGGCGGCGGCAGGCCTGGCTTGCAAAACTCGTGCGTGTCAACGGGCGGGGGGTTCTACCCTTAACCCGGCCCTCGCGGGCTCCAAAGCCATACACGTCGGTCAGTCCCGGTTTTCACGGACCCCGCATAACAAAAAAAACAGAAAAAGAAAAAAACGGATCCGTTCCGCTTTAACGGAAACGCGAGTTGGATATTTTTCTTCCCCGGGAAAAAATAAAAGAAAAATGCGCTACACTTGGCCACGCTATACGCTACGCTTCTTTTTGCGTTATTGCGCCTTCAAAAAGCCGGAGTTCAAAAACTGCAATTTTCAAAGTAATTAATATATTGATTATTTTTTAAAATTATTTTTATTATTTCTTTTGTATTATATATTTCTTCTACTGTTAACCTGTGGCTTTTAAGGGCTTTTGTGCCGCTTAAGAAAACCTAAGGAAAAAAATAAAAAAGAGATAAAAGAAAAAAAAAAACAAATGGTAAAGAATTAATAATAACAATGATAGTAATGATAAAAAAGTTCCAAATGAGAGCCTAGAAAAGAAATGGGTAATAATCATCAAAAAAAAAGAAAAAAATAGTGAGAGGTATAACAACACAACTATTCGGATTCGTTAATATGCGAATAAAACAACAACAACAAGATGCTGCATATAAAGAAATTACATTTGTACTAACAATTTTTATATTTGCTACTACTACTTGTGTTATTCCGACTTTAATCTTCGTATGACAATATTTAAGCGTCACCATCAAGCCTGTATTCATTTTTCGCAACTTCACTCAAACTGCATTGCGGTATTTACTGCTCAGTTTGGCGGAGAAAAAAAAAAAAGAAATACATTTTTACTATTAAATATGAAATAGAAGTGGTATGTGGCTAATTAATCCTATAAAACCGATTACTTACATTTAATCTTTAATTTCCTAAGAAATGTATTTAATGCTTAGGTTATTTTAATTTCTTTATTATTTATGTATTTATTTTAACCTTTTCTATTAATTAATTTTTTTATTTACGCTCCTCTTTTTTTTCTTGAAAAAAATTATGAAATGGAATATTTTTATTTCTCAGTACGAGAATACACTGTTGTCAAGTTTGCATCCAGAATTGAAGAATTAACTCAGGTGAATATACTTTTACTTGTATGAATTTGATACATCAGCACTTTTCTTTGTCAGCTGGTTCAGTGTGGCATTGCGGAATATTATTATTATTATTTTGTTCGAGCCGTTTTTTTTTTTACACACCGTAGAATTAGAACATATTTTTTTTTTTCCAGCACTATTATTTTATTTTAATTTATTATTTATAATTTGCAAATTAGTAGCGCCTAAGGAATAATAATAAGGATGATGGTTCGCATACTGATAGCAACAGAGAAGTTCTGTTATTTGTTATAGTAGATACGAAGATCTTTCAATCGCAGGCAGTATATACACATAAAAATTCAATAGTAGTTCTTAAAAATAAAATTGCTACTATTTTCCTTTCGATTGTTTTATTGCTTAAAATAAACAAATCCTACTAAAATAAATAAATATTAATATTAATATTAATGCCAGTAATAATAATAGTAATAATAATAAAACCTCGGGAAAAATGAAGAAACTTTTAAAATTTTGAACTTAATTATTTTATTATGACGATGATAGTAATTATTATTCTGTTGTTTAGTTTCCAATTATTGTTATTCTAAATTATAGGGAATAATAATAGTAACAGAGATAAACCCTTTGTATAGGTGGCAATTGCTCTTAAAATATTGACATTAACCTTAATAGTAGTAGTGTAAAAGGATTTAAAAAAAAAAAAAAAAAGAAATTCAAAACGAAAAGTTTCTAAAGAGAAGTATTTTTTATTTTAATAAATCGGGGTATAAGTATACAGTACAAAGTGAAAATTTTTATTAAAAAACTTTCTTCTTATTCTTTTTTTTAAAATAAAAAACTTTTTCTTTCTCGTATCTTTTATCATATCATAAATATTTGTTTAGTATCGCTTCATCTGGAGAAAAAAAAGTTTCCCAAACGGTATTTATCTCATGGAGGTTAAGTCGGTTGGTGCGAAACTTGAATTTGAACAATTAAAAGCCCAATTAGCTACAGCCCAGAAAAAAGCTTTTGATGAAGAACAGCGACGAGTGAAAGCTGAACAGAAGCTGCGTATATCTGAAAATACTGTCGAGGCGCAGCAAAAAGAATTGCTGCTGTTCAAGCGTCAGTTAAAAGAATCTCATGGAACAAGTATTCAAAGTCAAAACACTAGTGCTGAAAGAAGTAGAGATTGCACAACGTGCAATTGCCAAGGCGAAATACTCTTACTAAAGAATGAATGCAAAGAGATGAAGTGCTCTATTACTAGGCTTAATAAATTAGTAGATATTTTGAAAAGACAAAAAATTCTATTAGAGGCTGGAGTGCTGTTATCCATTGCTGAGAAAGATTTTGATATGTATCTGGAAATTGAAAAATAAAAATATCAGTTTTCCATGTTTTGGCCCCTAGTCATTGTAGAGTATGAAGTATGATATTTCTACATTGATTTCACTTATACTTATGAGCTTTTATTACCTTGGTTGGTACTACGGTTCTTCCTTCGCTCCTGAAATATTATTTCTAACTCTGCTTTAAAAATTGTCGTTTTCTTTTTCTTTCTTTAATGTGTTCTATGAGTAGTAAAACAGATGACCTGTGTTACTGGAGATGAAACTGGTCTTGTAAAAGTCTGGGATATCTCACGCAGTAGTGGATCAACTCTACGCTTTTCATATGGTGAGCAGAGTCGAAAGAAGTGTATTACAGGAATGTGCTGGGTCGACGGCGACACTTCGTCAATAGCAATATCTTCGAAAGATAACTTTGTTTCCTTGTTAAACCTTGATTCGCAAACCATAACGTGTTCGAAAAATGTAGGCATTAATGCTGCTTTTTCTAGCTCTATATCTTTTATGAAAGATAAGCTAATAATTGCAAATACAAATGGGGAAATTAAAGTGGTGAACGATCAGCTGGAACCAACGTTTTCCTTTTCAGCCAATGGACCGGTTGACGCATCTCACATGCACCGGAAATACGGGATGATAGCTTTAGGCGGAAAAGATAATAACCTGAAAGTGTACAATATCGCTGGTGAACGTGTGGAGGACGCAGTGTTCGAGTCTCAAAATCCCCGAGATCATGTGCTTGACGTTCCTTTTCCAGTGTATGTAACCGGTGCATGCATTATCAACCCTTTTATTTATTGTGTGTGTACTGCTTTCCATGAAGTTCGTTTTTATGATCGTCGAGCTAGTAGTAGAGCTGTCCAAGAATTTGAGATTTCACGAGAAATAGAGCGTCGGCCTACGAGTTTAATGCAATGGAATTGCAATAAATTTCTAATAGGAGAGGCAAGTGGAGATGTTCACCTGTATGATACTCGGCGTGGTTTTACATCACGAGCTAAATTAAGAGGAGGCACAGGTAGTGTAAGATGCATGGCAAAACACCCCGCAGGGCATCAAATTCTAGGTGTTACGGGACTTGATCGAAAAGCAAGACTATACCACGTTCCAACAGGAAAAATAATCATGACACTCTACGCCAAACAGAAATGCAACTCCATTTTGTTAGATAAGAAAATGCCATTGATGGACAATGTGTCATCTTACAGCGGAATTACGAACAAGAAGAAACCGTCCAGCACCTCCACCGTCAGCAGTGACATTTGGGACGACATGGATCCTGTGGTCGATGAATTCACTGATGATACCATTGGCCAGAAAAGAGGACGCGAGTAGAACCATCGACCATCTTTTTCTTTTTTTTCTATTGTTTATTCACGATTAAATTAAAAGTAGAAGATAACCAAAAATAATGGCTGCAGACTCTCTTACCTTCGATTCTGTATCTGAAGCTGCATGGTATGGTATATTTTGGAACTATGTGCTAGACCCACCTTTTTTTTTTTTTTTTTCTTTATGTGTGTACAAAACTCATGTGTATTATGATACTGTCATTTCTGACTGGAGCTAGGTAAAGTCAACGTAATGAACCATTTTAGTAGTACTGAGGAGATTCATAATTTTATTATTGATCATCCTTCTCATCCTCGAAGTTCTCAACTTATTTTCTGTTTATCCAATGATGTTCAAAGAGAACTCGTCTTATCTCTGATAGAAAATGCGGCTTTCTGCGACTCGTGGGAGGCTTATTTTGATCTTGCCGCTGTGGAAGGCCTCGAGCAAAAAAGCGAGGTTGCCTATGAAGCAGTGCAAAATGTAGGCCTAGATCCTTTGAGTGCTCCGTTGTGGATAGCAGCTGCGGGCATTTGCCAAGATGAAAATGAAGCAAGGGAACTGTACCACTACGGCCTTTCGGTGCCCTTGGTGGATTGGAATTCTTTGCACTCTGCGTATATGGAATTTGAGGCCAAACACGGTAAACCTCCGTTGGCTGTAATAAACAATTTCCATTTCCTGCAGGAAGAAAAGTGGCCGGACCGGTATGCGAATGTTGACTCCGAGGAAAAGCAACGTGAAATACTAGTAGAATGGGAATTACTGCTTTTTAAATTAGAAGAAGAACTTTATTCTGATGCTCTTGACGGAGATGTTCAGCTTCGTCGAATTGATTTAGCGCTGCGGCAGATGTGCATTCAACTTCCGAAGTTGGATGTGTGCTACTATCAATACGCTTTTTTCCAAGCAAAAATAATGCATGATTCCGAGGGGGCCATATCAACTATCACCAGTGGACTAAAGAAAGTGGGTGAAAATTCCTTTGCATTAAAGAACTTATTACAAGTCCTTCGGAAAGATGGAAATGAAGGACTCCAGACCGACTCAGGAAATATCTTCGGCACGCTGTCGTTGATGCGAGCAACCAGTGAAAAGATGATACAACAGGGCCCCACGCCACCGCTTGTGAAGGTACTGAGAAACTGTGGGAAGGCTGCAGCTGGGAGAGGCATATCGGACTGGAAAGTGTACTCTCAGTGGTTTATGTCAGAATACGTTGTGGCGAAAGATCCACGGATGGCTGCCAAAGTTCTCGAAAACGGTTCAATTTGCTGTTCGAGCAGTCCTCTTGATTCTGTATTGCTCAAGAACGAAGCTATTGACTACCATTTGTTTCAGCATAATGAAACTGCCACTCGAGGCTGCACAAAACAACTCGTGGAGCTATCCAAAAACAGTAAAGTGCATGGGAGAGAGGTTGAAGCGTGGAATACGCTAATGAGGGTAGAAGAGCAACTGGGCTCGTCCATGGATGTGAGAGAGAAGGATCTGTCTCATACCCATACCACATTTATGGATTCGTTCCTGAACAGGTTTAGAGTCGGTGTTTATGCCCCCTGCAGCCCCTATGTGGCAAAATGGCTCAGTGTTTCCCGCGATTTTCGGACGTCCTGGGATCACGAGCATAATACGGTTTACGACAACGCAGTGCCTGCTTCTCGACAGTCTATTTCTTTTCGCAAAAGAAATAGAGAAGTGGATTTGGTCACACCGCAGTGCTCAGAATGGAAAATTGGCAAACTAGAGGGAAAACCCTCCATCCCAGACGCTGATAACCCTGATGAAGTTGTCGGTCCGAGAAGCTACAGGGGACGATTAGTCTTTTCTCACCTTCAACTCGATCTCCCCACAAAACTACGCATGGAGAAACAGAAGAAGTTAAAGGCGCGCCAGGATGCAAAGAGGTCCCAGGTGAGCTTTGCTCAACACGGACCGATAGGGCGTCTAGCCCAGCAGCTCAGACGCATTCCGCTCACTGAAGAACAAATCAAGAAGGAGCAATCTGTATCGTTTGATTGGATATACCAAAAACTAGCACCAGAGTTAAATCTCAACGCTAATTCCTCAAGACCACACCAGCAAACATAGCTTAGGATTTTTTTTTAAAAATATAAATTTTTAAAAACAAGATGACACAGTTCTGCTTGAAAATACCTTTCCTTAATGCGCGTGCGTGTTGTAATGAAGGAAAAAAAAAAACAGATGTGAAATGTGAGCTGAACGTGTAGAGGGATGCAGAGTTTATGGTTCCTTTGCGTTGCTTTGTATATTAAAACACCTTTTAATAAAATTGTGTGTATGGGGAACTTAGAACTAGCGAAGGAGAAAGTTTTTATTATGGACTCAGAGCTTCGAGGAGACGCATTTCGAGTTCTGGGTAAGAACCCTTTTGAAGGGATCACTTTTAAAACAAGGCTCCGACAGTTGCTCCAAACACACCAAGGACGTGATAAGCTGTTCAAAGTGGCGCAGTACGTTCTTCGTATTAAACTGTGCTGGAATGATGTGGAGTTCAACCAGAATTATATGCCCGACGCACAAGAGGACTTTACACGTCTGGAAAAGAATTTAATGACCATCATGAATAGTCGGAAGCTCTTTCGTGTAGGTCGCTTTGTCGCAGAATTTGTTCGCATGCGAGTGACTTTGATTAAAGCTACTGAGCTTGTGTACGTCCCCATGCAGGATGGAAAGTGGCTGGCTTTCTTTATTCAGTGTCAGATGGTGATGGACATCGTCGCTCGTCTCCTCATGTGCGTCAAGTCGTTTTGCGAAGACGTCGCGTTTCTCATGCAGAAAGGATTTTTTCACAGTAGCGTCGCTGGAGCGTTGATGTCCTTGTCGTATCGCTGTGGTTTACCTGTGCTGTGCATCGATTTATGCTTGAACACGCTTCGACTTATTCAAGGAATTGTGGACGCTTCCGTGGGCGATCCCGGTGATGACAGCAATGGCCCTAAAGACTCCTTTTCTCTGCTTTCCAAGTATGACCGAGTGGATAAACTGAGACGGAAGATGGAGGCGGCAGGCAATCCACCTCGAGCCAATTCGATCATGAAAAGTGACGTGGATGAGAATGAGGTGATAGTAAGCTCGTACGCACAGCTTTTGTGGACAGACTTTGAGCTGCATTGGATCTTTGTTACAGAGATGAAGATTCTACTGGATATGTTCGTGGCGGTTGCCAATTTTCGCCAGTGGAAAGGCGTTCAGTATCCTGTGAGCATTGCAGGTTTCTTCTCAGGCCTGTGCTCCATTTATCGTGTTTGGACGTACGGTAGGTAGAGTCTAAGTGGAATATCTTCGTTTTTCTTTGTTTACTAGTAGATCTAAACGCATTCTCTAACGGCTTTTGTCTGAATTACCGAAAAAATAATAATTAATTATAGTATTAAGTGACTTTGCTGGCTTTACTGTTGTTAAAAAGAAAGTGCTTATTTCGCACAAACACAATTTTGAAATTTTTTTTTGTTAGAAGCAAAAAAAAGAAAAAGGAACAACAACAGCAACAGGTGCTCAGAAAGAGTTACAAGATTAAGAAAGTGTCCACACTATTCCAACTAACGTCATTGGACAAGTACGAGACTGGAGGAGGTGGAAAGACGAGCATATGAGTTGGTGTTTAACCATTCTAGTGCTTTTGGCCGCTATTTTTGTGACAAGATGGCACTTCATCAGCGTTTCACAGCGTCCACTTGTTCGTGGGGACGTTCTTTTTGTATTTGCTCATCCAGACGATGAGGCGATGTTCTTCGCACCCATTCTAGACTACCTGAAGCGCCAGGGGGTGACATGCCACTTTCTGTGCCTATCGAACGGCAATTTTGCAGGTCTGGGGACTACTCGGGAGACGGAGCTCCTCGCCAGTGCGACCTGCTTTGGGATACCCAAAAGAAATGTAAAGATTGTCGATCATCCAGACCTGCAGGATGGGATGTCCGAGAACTGGCCGGCTGGACGAATCTCACGGGAGATTGCACAGTATTTGGAAAAGTCGATGCACATCAGCACTGTTATTACTTTTGATCGGAATGGCGTTTCCTCGCATCCTAACCATATAGCGGTACATGAAGGAGCGAAAAAACTGAAAAACAGCATGCCACCAGGTATCATTTTTCTTCAACTTCGAACGCGCCATCTGATGTTCAAGTACACGGGATGCCTCTCTTTGGTTTTCCCACTGATCTTTCCTAGTGGAGCGCATCGAAAACGTTTCAGTGTTGTTATTCCCCCATCTTCCGTTCAGAGCAGCTTTGTAGCGATGCAGCAGCATGCCTCACAGTTAGTCTGGTTTCGCTACCTGTTTGTTGCCTTTTCATCTTACACGTATCTGAACGAGCTATCAGAAATTACACAAGCGGAAGAGACTTAAATGGAGCGGAAGAAAGAAAAAAGAACGAAGAAAAAGTGGTGAAAGGTAATTAACTGCTTTTAAGAGAGACACCGCTCCCAATAGAGACAGCTGAGATACCTTTTGTCAAGTTACAGGAACATTCACTGAGAGCGAAGGAGTTTCACCTAGCACAAGCGAACAAAAAGGGTATCTCCTTGACGTTTTATGGATTCTGTGTGTCTGCTACCATCTTAGCAATCCATTTCTTTGCTTCTTCTTACGAATTACTCTTCTTTACCTCCACACTATTAATTCATTTCTCTCTCCTTTACAGTGTAAGAGGTCAGAAAAGCAGCGGGAATATAGTTAAAACACAATGCTCAGCAAGAAGTTTCAGCCGCCGTCAAACTGGCTAGAAGTATGGAACCAATTGTGCAAGTACAGAGAGACACTACGAGCTCCTGTAGACACAATAGGGTGCCACTGTTTACGGGACCCTCAGGCGCCAAAAGAGGTACAACGCTTTCATACATTGATCGCCCTCATGCTAAGTTCTCAAACAAAAGATGAAGTGACCGCGGAAGCGATGCACAAACTCATACAAAATGGCTTAACACCCCACTCCATAGATCAAATGCCCGAAAAGAAGCTGAACAATATTATTGGCAAAGTCGGCTTTCACAATCAGAAAACAAAATTTATCAAGAATGCCACTAAAAAAGTCCTTGATGAGTATCACGGGACACCGCCCACTGCTTACGAAGATCTCATCGCTCTACCCGGCGTGGGACCCAAAATGGCTCACCTGTTTCTGCAAGAAGCGGATCACACGGTTATGGGCATTGGTGTCGATACACATGTCCACCGGATCGCACAGCGGCTTAGATGGGTTCCATCAACCGTGAAAGGTCCTGAGGACACGCGCAAAGCACTCGAAGCGTGGCTGCCGAAGGACTGCTGGGGCAAGGTGAACCATCTCTTAGTGGGTCTCGGACAAACCGTTTGTACACCAGTCAACCCACTGTGCTCTGTGTGTGCGCTGCAGCCGATTTGCCCCAATGCCTTTGCGGAAGGCACTGGGACCCGAGCAGGGAAGAGAAGGGTTGTTTCACCCCTTCTGGAAACTGAGCTCTTGAGTGCTGACGTGGATATCGAGGATACGGTCCCGCTTAAGAAGAAAGCTCGGAGAGGAACGAAACACATACTGCACGCGCAGAAGACAAAGAAGGGTGCTTGATCTGCTGCTGCTGCTGCTGTACATACGAAAGAGTGTGATCGAAATTTGCTGAATATGTTTCTCGCTTTTTTGGTAGTGCATAAAAAAATAATTTATCAACAATAGCCAACAACGTATTATTGCTTTGTTGTGTTGTTGTTATTGCTTTGTTGTGCTGTTTACTTTAAATATTGTTCTTCGTCTCATATTAACAACACTGCACTATTAGCAATAATTAATACAGTAGGTTTACTTTGAAACGTGTAGGAGATGGGCCCTAATCGGCAGCGTCGCAAACGCGAGCCGGTTGAAAAGAAGGCTCCTCCGACTCAATCACGAGTGAGGAAGGCGCCCACGTTAGTTTCGTCTGCAGCAAGAGATTTAATAGCCGATGTACTGCACCACGCTGCTTCTGGTGGGAGTGTTCCGGTCCCAGAACGCCACTTCGACTCCACTCTCGGGACAAAGATCACACTGCAGCGCAATTCTCGACTGACGACTGTGGAGATACTCTCTCGAGTGTACGAAGGCTTGGGGTTCCCGAGGGATCTTGTCGCGCAGTACGTCACCGATTTAGTTCAAGCCGGTGAATTTCCTTCGTTTAGTTCTGTGGAGGACCTTCTGGCGGTGGACGGGTCTTTCCAGCCGTTTTTAGTACAAAGCTCGTTTGAATTGTTTAACTGCATTACCGTGTACAAACGCGGAGATGTGTTGAGTGAGACATCGGAGTTTGACTCGGAAGTGTGCGACGCGATGCTGGAGGAGGAGCTCGAGACGGCGAGCAGCATGTTTGAAGGGCAATTTATTGGTCGAAGGAATTTCGAGGACGACGCCACCACGGATCGCGAAGTCTATTTTGTTATGACAACAGAGGATGAAAAGAAGATCCTCCTGGTGGTTCGCTTCCCGGAGTACTACCCACATGATCCGCCAATGATCTTTCTCCAGCCGCTGCATGGCTGCGTGTCGGAGGAGGACCAGCTCCCACCCCTCGTGGTCGCTCCCAAGTCCACAAAGGATCTTTCCCCGCAGTCACGCAGGGGTATCATCGACGCTGCCGTTGAGGTCATCACCGGTTTCTCCGGCTCCGGGTGCCTCATCCCGCTTCTGTCTTCCCTGCACGGCGTGGTGTCCACGCTGACGGCGTCGCCCGTCGAGGTGGAGGCGAAGCCTTCCTCTCCAGTGGCAACCAAAAGCCAGCTGGAGCAGAAGCGAAGAGCCTTCCTTGGATCGCTCCGGGAGCGTCCGAACCCCACTGGGAGCACCGAAGAGGGGGAGACCACCACGGCTCCGATGGTGATGCCGGAGCGCATCGAACTTACCACAGTGGAGATGGCCGCCACCGAGACAGAGCTCGTGGCGGGGACGTGCTTGCCTCGTAACAAGGCGCAGGATGCGAGTTTGAAGACTGCGTGGGAAAGACTGGAGCGGGAAGGTCGTCTAAGCGCTGGTAGAAAGCGCCTTCCTGCGTTCGACGCACGGGAGGATCTCCGAAAGGCTTTGCTGACACACAACGTAGTCGTTATTGGCGGCGAAACCGGTAGTGGCAAGACCACGCAGGTACCACAGTACCTGTACGAGTTCTTTTGTGAGGAGGGCCGAGGCAGCAGTGCGAATATTGTTTGCACACAGCCTCGACGACTAGCCGCCACTTCTGTCGCCCTGCGTGTGGCAGAGGAACGAGACGATGCCGTAGGAGGATCTGTCGGTTACTCAATCCGACTAGAAAACTGTCTTTCCAATCGGACTCAAATTACTTACTGCACGACCGGTATTGTCTTGAGACGTTTGCAGACAGATAAGTACTTGAAGGGGGTGAGTCATGTGGTGGTGGATGAAATTCACGAACGAGGGGTGGACACGGACTTTCTTTTAATTCTGCTGCGTGATCTTTTGGGCCGAAGAAAAGATTTGATTGTCGTTCTCATGAGTGCCACAATGGATTCGGAATTGTTTTCGCATTACTTTGGAGGGGCTCCGGTGCTCTCCATCAAAGGGCGCACGTTCCCAGTGCAAGTCTATCACTTAGAAGAAATCATACCGCTGGTGAATTATCATTTGGAGTCCGGCAGCCCGTATGAAAAGCGTTCCTTGACGTTTAGCAACGACGGAAGGACTCAGCGCAACAGTAGAAAGCAAAACTTATTATTGAACTACGCGGACATTGATTATGACGTCGAGGAAGAGAAAGAGCGCAAGAAAACCGCGATGATGGTCCGCGGCTCTGCCGAAACCATTGACACTCTCGCTCGGATGAATCCAGACGTGATCAACTACGAGATTATTGAAAGTATTGTGGTGTATATTGATCAAGTCCTTCGTGTGGAAGGAGCCGTTCTGGTGTTTCTACCGGGTATGGCGGAAATACAGAACTGCATGCGACAACTTCAGGGGAATAAGTATCTGGAGCGTAGCTGTATCTTTTATAATTTGCATAGTTCGCTGGGCTCTGCGGATCAACAAGGAGTCTTTTCCCGCCCGCCACGCGGAAAGCGTAAAGTTATTCTTGGCACCAACATCATGGAAACGTCAATCACGATCGATGATGCAGTTTACGTGATCGATACCGGGAAAGTGAAGGAGAACACCTACAATGCTCGCAAGTGTATGTCCGAGTTAGTTACCGTCACCACCTCCAAAGCGAATTGCCGGCAGCGACAAGGTCGAGCGGGTCGTGTTCAGGAGGGCTATTGCTTTCGGCTGTTTACCACAGCACAGTTTGAAGCCATGGAGAGCCATCAGCTGTGTGAGATGCATCGTGTGTCGCTGGAGAGCCTCATTCTTCAAATTTACTCTCTTAATCTGGGTGACGAGGTCGAGTACCTGCAGAAAGCGCTGTCACCGCCGGAGGAGCGTGCTATCAACAGTAGTGTCAAAGTCCTTATGACGCTTGGCGCACTCACTCGGGAGAAGCGGCTAACTTCGCTGGGTCAGCATCTCGCCAACCTGCCGCTGGATGTTCGTGTAGGCAAAATGATCATTCATGGTGCCTTGCTGCAGTGCATTGATCCGGTACTCACCATGGCTGCCTGTCTTTCCGTGCGATCCCCCTTCCTATCCGCGGTAGAGCTGCGTGCTGAGGTCGAAGGCATGCGGCGCAACTTCACTGGAATTCACCTCTCCGATCAGCTCGCGTCCTGGTTTGCCTACAGCCAGTGGATCAGCATTCTGAATCAGCGTGGGGCCGCGGCAGCGCGCAAATTTTGTGAGCAAGCATACCTTTCCCCCAACAGCCTGTCTCAGATCCAGTCCACCAAGCGACAGTATGAGCGGTACCTCTGTGAAGCAGGGTTTCTGGATGGCGTGCCCAAACGTTCCGGCGCGTCGTCACAACATTTTCTCTTTCCACCGTACATTTCTCTCAGTGACGTGGTGTACGAGGCGGGAGGACAGGCCTTCAACCAGAACTCCGCCAGCACGCTCTGTATCTTCGCTTGTCTGGTGGCGGGCCTCTACCCGAATGTGGCTCGGTTTAAACAACCTCGGAAGAAGCCTCCTCAGCAGTCTTCCTATGCCAGGAAGCCAGCGAATCGGTTTATTACCTTCGACGGCTCCGACTGTATGATTCACCCGTCCAGTGTGGCCTCGAAGGGCGACAGTCGAAGCGCGGCGCTGGTGGTGTATGTGGACAAGGTCAAGACATCGGATATATTCCTGCGCGAGGTGTCGGCCGTCTCGCCACTGCATGTGATTCTCTTCGGCGGAGGGAAGCTGGAGTACTTGACCAAGTACAAGGAGCTGTGTGTCGACGAGGTGACTGCGTTCCGGTGTGAGGAGGAGGAGGCTACGCTGCTGATGCATTTCAAGGACCAACTCCACTCTGCTCTCACCATGAAGATCAATGACCCGTCGAAGTCGTGGGAGTCCGTCAGCAGTGTGGTGGTGCGGGCCATTGTAAAGCTCCTTAACGACAACAGCACTGGTGCGAAGGGGTTCCAGATGATCGACCGACGCCAGCCCCGCGCGACCCTGACCGAGGATCTCGTCCCGAGCGAGGAGAACGAGGACTCCGCTGCGGCGGCGGAGAAGCGTCGCGGCCCGTCTCGGGAGTGCTTCCACTGCGGGGAAGGCGACCACCTCGCCAAGGACTGCCCCCACCTTGCACAAGAAAAGAAGGGCGGCCCTCCAGTGCGCTGCTTTATCTGTGGCCTGTGGCACTATCCTCTATTTTGTCCAGTTGCCGCCTCACCGTAGCCGTTTCGCCATAAACGAACCACTTGGATGGTGAAGGGTGGAGGTACAGTGTGGTGAACGGGACAGAAGAAGAGAAAATTAAACAAGTCTCTGACTCTTTATTTATTTATTTTTCTGTGCAATTTGATTCATCGTGCCAATTCGTTTAATAATAATACTAATAATTTATAGGCGTTCTACAGTGTCGTCGGTGTACTGGAGCCTTTTTGCTGTTTTAAATGCCTCTACGAATGAGCACTTGCGGCAGTGAATGCGATCGATTAATGTGATGAACTCGCTCTGACTATCTCTGGATGGGTGTTTCTGTTTCTTTTTCTCGTATCCTGTTTTGATTTACCCTTTCCTTTCTGTTTTTCCTTTAATATATATATATATATGTTTATCGCTGGAAGAACTTCTTCGGTATTTTAAACCTTTTAGGTTTTCTTTCCCCATCATTATTTTGCTGTCTTTGTTTTTACCTTTGAATTTGTTTCCAACTAATTATTGTTATTTTGTTTTATTTATTTGTTTGTCGTATTTATTAGAGTTCGTCCTACGACTATTTTCCATTTCATATCTTTTCCTATCTCTATTCTTTTAGTCTCTTCACCTCCTTTCATTCCACAAAAAGGAAAATATCACGACGAGCGGCCATGAACTTCTGCTCCTTTGACTCCGGCGCCTTCAACGAGGCCGGCCAGACAGCGAGCAGCTTCACGACACCGTTTTCCTCCCAGTTCATTTCTCCCTTGGCGTCACAGGCGAGCTTCATGCCAGAGATGCAACTCTGCGAGGCTACCGGGAGCTACGACGCTGTGTCCACGCACGCTTCCTCGGACAGCCACCGCTCCTCTATGGTCGGCGCGGCTCGCCCCGTCAATCAGAACTGCAACCTGTACGTGGCCTCTCTCCCCCCCAGCTGCACCGACGCCGACCTCTTTGCGCTCTTTTCCCCCTTTGGTCCAATCGTCTCGGCCAAGGCCATGTGCAAGAAGGGAGTGAAGGAGTGCAAGGGCTACGGCTTCGTGCTCTTTCAGAGCGAGGAGGACGCCCAGAGAGCTCAGAACAGCATGATCGGCCACATGATTGGTAACAACAAAATCCAGGTCCGCCGCTCCCGCGCCACCGCCTGCACCCCTCTCATAGAGAACCGCGGCTCTACCTTTAAGGTAGAGGCCGAGGACAGCGCTCACTCCCGCCCCGCTGGTGCGCTGCACGGTCTGATGGCCTCGCCTTCGCCACCGGTCTACCTTCAGTCCATGCCGTACCCCCCTCACACTCTCGGTGTACCAGTAGTCTACCCAGCAGAAAGGGCTTCCCCGCTGTGCTTGAACCTGAGCGCCACGCAGGCTCAGGCCGCAGCCGCCCAGGGCCAGGTGGTGTATATGATGATGCCGTCCCAGAGGCTCTTTGACACCCGCTAAAGAGGAAGGGTGGCGCTAGGGATGAAGAGCAGGAGGGGACAGGATTCGTGTGCAATCCACTGCTTTAAGAACAATAACATAGGAACAGAGAAACACAAAGGTATATATGTGTCTATGTGCATCTATACTTTGGCTTAGAAGACAACGAAAGACACGCTATAATTTTCATCTGAACTGTGGACGGTGAAGAAGCTCAAAACACACACACACACACACAAAAGAGGAACAACAAAAGACTGAGGAAAAAAATATAATTCCGAGTGAAAATATATCGAAAAAACAACAACGCATAATCGACAGCAACACCCTAATAATGGAAAGAACGTGCGGAAACGTAGAGGCTCTGCCCTTATTAAGATCACCGTCATATTTTGATTACGCGTTTATTAGAAAGAAGGAAGTGCGGAAGTCAAGCTCGCAAAGGGGATGCTTCATGACTACTTATTGAAGAACAGGCAAAAATGAAAAAGCCATGGGTTTTTTTACGATGATGTTATTTATTTACTTAACTTTACTTTCTTACTAATTTTTTTTTTGCTTTAATTTCTTTTCAAAAAATATTTGTTTGTGCTGTGGATTTAACCCTGAACTCGTATTGTAAGACAGCTCTACATAAAAGAGAAAAAAAGATGACCTTTGAGGGAGTAGAGCGTGGTAGTGGAAGGAGAAACCAGAGAGTATATATAAGGAACACATTTTTGACCCTAGTAGAACTTTTGTACAGAAAGAGAAAGCTGTATCGCCCAGTGAATGTGATAGATATGCCAAACGTTTAAAAGCGTGCATAGAAGAATATGGTACTTTAACACTACTGCGGAGTTTGTGCATATAAATATGCTGTTTACGATGCTAGCGAATCTCATATGTCTTTCTCTTTTGATTGTGACCCTTTTTCTCTCACTAAGATGAATTTGTTTAGTGAAGGATGAAAAACAAGAAGATGAACGTGATTGACAGCCTCTTTCCAACTGCCGTTACTATTATTTTTGGATTCGTTTATTTTTATTTTTATTTTTTTATTGTTCTTGTTCTTATGCTTCTTACACTTTGATTGTTCATGTTCCCACAATTTATACACATTATTTTGGCTCCTAAAAAAAAGAAATATAAATCAGCACTAACGGCGGTTTAGTTATAAAAACATATAACAATTAAACTACCAAAGGCTATGATGAGAGGTAATGAGAAAGCGTGGGAAATGAGAGTTGAACGACCGGAATTCTATTTTTATTCGAGCAGAACAATAGCAAACAAGCTCTTTACGACAAAATATTAAATACTATTTTTATTATTATTATTATTGAGGGTTCGAAGTACTACTAGTCCTTCCACCCGAGCTAAAAGATAAGAGAGAAACCATAAAAAAACATTGATGTGTGTTTATTTATGACAAAAAGAACTGCTAGTGGACTAAGCTTGCTGCGTCTCTCCGAAGATGGAGTGGCGCACTGGTGGCGCTTCTATTGGTTGGGCTTCCATTGCATGAAATGCTATTTAGTTCCAAAGTTTTGATGTGTAAATTAAGATGGGAGAGGAACGGACAAGAGAAAGAAATACTGAAGCAGCTCTTTGCGGGTGCAGTGTGTCTTTGCTGCACCATCATCCTTCATGATTACTGGTGAGGCGTTCACAGGTACGGTACCGAAACACTACAACACTTATTAGTTAATACTGCTCCTGAAAATGATCAAGATATCCTTAGCCAGAGAAACGAAAGGAAAGATGTCTTTTCAACGTGCGATTATGGTCCACGTTTAGTTGGTCTCTGTCGTTATTGACCTTTTTATTGTCGTCAAAGTTGGTTCATTCTTTTTTTTTTTTTAAACTCTTTTCACCTTTCTTTATTTATGTTGTCATTTCTACATCCTGCTGTGTATCGCTGTTTTTATCCAAAAAATATACATTTTTTCCGAATAAATAAATGTGTACAAGCAGATCATAAAAATTGAAATATGAAATATACGTGAAACAACAAGAATTAACACTAATTCTGTTGCGAGCGCTGACGCTGAGGGCTGTCCGTGTTGTGCATAAGGCTTATCTCTTGAAGTATTTCCTAATCATCAGTTTAGTTTACCCCCCTCATACCTCTCTTTTATCTATCTCATCATCTCTCTTTTTTCTTAATATTATTGTGGATGATCATTTGTCTTGTCTATTTATCGTTTTTCTGTTGTGGATGCTTTTACTCTTATGCACTCTTATGGTGCTATCCAGTTTGTAGGTGGAAACAAGTCACTCAGGTAACAATGGTGACCTTGAAATTAAACAAATAAACGAGTCCTCGCCTCCAAAAAGTAATCCCCCTCCCTAGCCCTACTCTTGAAATGCAAGAGTTTTCGAGATAATCACGATTGACACGCCTACAGACAAACTAAAAGGCCTAACAAACAGCGACAAAAACACGAAAACACAAAAGCTCTCTGTTATTGATATTGTTGTTCTTATAT
Source organism: Vickermania spadyakhi (assembly GCA_030849815.1). Classification (NCBI taxonomy): domain Eukaryota; phylum Euglenozoa; class Kinetoplastea; order Trypanosomatida; family Trypanosomatidae; genus Vickermania; species Vickermania spadyakhi. Next base: position 10,788 of record JASAOA010001649.1, on the reverse strand, counting down.
TCATTTATTTTTTATGTTTCCAAACTCTATTGTTCTCTTCCTCGATAAATCACGTGCCGTTCCCCTCTCTTTCCATACATTATTACTACTACTACTACTATGTTTTATTATTTTCGCCCCGCTATGAAATTCTCGGAGAGAATGTGTGCTCTATTTTTTTTTCGTTCGTGTCTCAATTGTTTTCTTGTTTCTACCCGTTCTCTCGCAGACACTCTAACACGTACAGACTTCCGAGACTGTTTTGGATTTTGCTTGATTTGAAGGAAGTTTTGGTCCACCATCCCTCGTCCCCTTTATTATTTATTCATTTAGATGTCCTATTGTTTGTATTTTTATTTTTATTTATTTTTTAATTTATTTATTTATTTATTTGTTTCTACCACTTATTATTATTATTATTGGTTTTAACCTTGAAGGTGTAGTTAACATTGTTTTCTATATGTGGATATCTCCCATGTGTGTTTTATCTACACGGGTGTTACAGCTGTGTTCCAATTTGCGTTTTGATGATGATTGTTGTATGTATGTTGTTCTTTGATACTTTAACCAGATGGGGAAGGGGTGAAGGCATAAAAAATAATAAAAAAAATGATACAAGTAGAAGATCAAACACGAACCTTCCTATCTTGTATGCATTTATATTAGATGGATTCTTATTCTATTTAGAGTAAAAGCGTTTCGTGAGAGGAACAAAGTTTCTAATAATAATAAAAAATAAAAATCTTTTTTTAAAAATTTCTTTATTATTTTTGTTATTATTATTTTTCTTTAATGGTTACTCATTCTCGGTTTAGTTTCTCGCAATTTTGTTAATTCAGTGACATCGCATACTTTTATTTCTCATTTTTTTTTATCACATGTTGTTACTAATTAGTACCCATTTTTTTATATCTTTTTTTAAAGTTTTTTTTTTGTGTTGTTGTTCCGCTTTTGCAGACGGCACCATGTTGTGTGACGTCGAAGTTATCCACTGCTTTCGGTCGTTTCACAGCATTGAAGATACGTGTGTACGAGTATCGCTAGTTCACTAACTTATTATCATTATTTGTTTTCTGTTTTTATGTCCTTTGTATTGGCCCCACAATACTACTATTACTATTATTATTATTGTTCTTCAGGATTTTTTTTTCTAAAATATTAGTTTTGTAGAGTTATGTAATATCGGAGAATCATTTTTCTGGCCACTCGGACGAAAGAAATAGAGGGACCCTTCACGACTATTTCACGGCTAGAAAGTTCTAAAAGAAGAAAAAAAGAGTGAAGATGGGTCGGGGATACTCGGCTGTTCGCCAAAGTCCATTAACAGGATAAAATCAATCAAAAAATATGTTTTGTTGTTGTTTACTGGGATATTATCTTTGATTGGACATCCTTCTTGATAGAGTTCTAGATATAAATCATTAAATATGTGATGTTTTGTCTCCTCGGTACTTGACAGGTCGGAACTTTGTGTGGAGAGTCTTGGGACCCTAGCCCCACGCTCACACACACACCTCCTTTCTCTATCTCCTTAGAGCTAGAGAACTAGAGATAGTAGTTCTGTGGTGAGTGGAACAAGTAGAGGCCGTTCCTACTATTATTCGGGCCGTTCCTTTTTTTTTTTTTTTGAAAATTATCTCAGTGTTCCCCACTCCATTCCTCTTTTACGGTTGAAAGAATGGAATATTCGGTGAAAAGGGGAGGAAAACACCTCGAGAGAGAAGCAAATGGCTGGAGAGTGACAGCAAATAAAATATAATATATATATTGTACTGAAAAAATACTGAACAAATGATGTCATTATCTAAAGGAAGATAATAGAGAATGAACACTGCACACCTAGTAAGTTGTTATATATATCCATTGATTGTATCACAAAGAAAAAGAGAACGACATTTTTTTAAAACAAAAAAAAAAAGAGATTAAATTATTAAACTATTAGCTTCATCAAAGTCGTTTTTAGCCAGTCCACGAAAAAGGAAGGTTTATGATCATTAAATAGGTTAAAAACAAATCATAAAAAAAAAAAAAAGGTGTTACATGAACGTTAACATCGCGGACGAATTACGATTATAAATCGGAAGAGTGTTTGTGCGATCAAAAAGAGTAGGGGGAAAAAAAAGTAGAGAGGAAGAAAAACTGGAATGGTCAGAAATAAATACGGAAGAAAAAAAAGTGAGTGACATGAAAGATATTATTATTTCGGTTAACACTCTTCTCGAAAACAAAAAGAAAATAAAATGGAGGAAAACTTTCTTTTCCTCGGAGGACCTCATCAGGTTTAACGATTTACTGCGTTGCTTTCGGCTACTTCTTTTTCCTTCAAAAAAAAAAAAAAAACAATTCTCGATCATTTCTCGGCGGAGTAAGCCCACCAGTTGCCGTTTCATTTTCTGCAAAACACGTATCTCCCTCGCTTCTGTCTTCGTTATACATTTCTTTTTTATTTGTTTTACGCATTGTTTTTTCTTATTGGTAATGATGAAGTTTCGCTTGATTATCGTATTATTACTTTTAGAAATTCGTCTACTCCCCACAGCAAACTTTTTTTTTTTTTTCGTTCTACTGAGACGGTTTTTTTCGTCGCAACGCTCTGTTTCACTGTGTTGCCATCGCCATGTCATTCACCACCCTCGTCGCTGCGGACATCTTTGGGGAAAAGATCAACTTTGCCCTGAGCTTCCCCAGCCGTCCCGCGCTCGAGGAGCTGAACCAAACGATTGAGAAGGTCTTCTCGACGGAGATTGAGAATCGTCGCCCCGACCACGTGCCGCCGCACACCTTCCACATTCGAAAGGTGTGCCTTCACGTCTCCGGCAACTCGTGGGTCGCCGTCTCGAGCGAGACGCAACTCACCCACCAGTGCCAGCTCTACGCCTTCCAACCCACCAATGACTGGCACAAGGAGTCGCGCACCTCCATTCCCGAAGCCGTGCCGCCTCCCCGCTCAGCCGCTGCGGTCACGGCCGCCGCACTCGGGGCGGACACCCCGCTCCGCACGAGCCGCCCCACCACCGCCTCCTCCGCAGGGCGGTCGATACCGCGCACGACCCGCGGCCCCCCCAGCGTCTCTCGTGGCGCGGCGACGACCGCCATTGTGCCGCGGGCCAACGGCAACGTGTCGTACGACGAGAAGCTTCGCATTTGCTTCTCCGAGTTTGACCCCAAGGGCACCCGCAGCATTGAGCTGGACGACTTCCAGCAGTGCTTCCGCAGCCTTGGCCTGGACTTCTCCGCGGCGACGGTGGAGGACTTGTTCGAGCGCGCGGACCTGAACAAGGACCGTCGTATCTCCTTTACGGAGTTTGAGCACTTCGCGAAGCTGTACCCCATCATGACCGACATCGTGTACATCCGCTCCAAGGCGTTTTGGGAGGAGGAGCACATCACCAAGTCCATTCAGGCGGAGCGAGACACCGTGAGCAAGGCCGAGTCCGCGCTGGACAACGCGAACAAGGCGCTCTCCGCCGCCCAGAACGATGTCCAGCAGGCGAAGCAGGCAGTGCTGGATGCGGAGGCCGACCTGCAGGAGCGCACCGAGCGCATGCGGGACCTGGCGGATGGCATGGAGGACTCCAAGCGCCAGAAGGAGGCTGCCGTGCGGGAGAAGCGCGAGCGGGAGAAGGCGCTGCAGGAGGCCCGGGAGCGCGAGTCGGAGGCTCGCAAGGACTTGCAGGACTTGTCGAGAGAGGCGGATAAGATTGAACGCCGCGTCGGCACCCTCGTGACGGACGCCACGGCAGCCGATGAGAAGGTTCGCCAGCTCCAGAAGGCACTGGAAGACGCCAAGAAGGCTGCCGACCGGGCCCACCACCTGGCGGAGCAGGGGGCTCTGGAGGCGGAACAGGCCCGGGAGCGGGAGAAGGATGCCGAACTCGAGCTCGAGACGGTGGCCCGCGAGCTCCCCAAGACCGAGGATGCCGTGCGCACGGCGGACCGCAACGTTTCCTACGCCGAGCAGGTGATCCGGGAGCTCGACAGCGCCGGGAAGGACCTTGGCCGGGATGCGGACGAGGCCGCGCGCCGCAAGGAGCACAGTGAGGCCGCGGTGAGCACTGCGCAGGAGAAAGCGAGCCAGCGCACCCGCGACGTCGAGAAGGCCCGACAGCAGGTAGAGGAGCGTGAGAAGCAGGTAAAGGCCCGAGAGGCGGAGCTCGAGGAACACCGCCGACAGCGGGAGGAGGCCTCGCAATACGAGCGTCTTCTCATTGAACGAGAACTTCGTCTCCGGGAGACGCGAGACAGCTTAGAACAGAACGAGTCGACGCTGCACAACGAGGCAGCGGACTTCTTAGCGAACCTGCGAGCCGGTGGCGGAGGCAGCGCGGGGCGGTCGTACTCGAGAGATCCATCGAACTTTTAGAAGAACACTGAATGATGGATTCGTGAGTGTAAACTGGACTTCGTTGTGGGTGTGAAGGCAAGAGCGAAAGAGAGAAAAAAACATCTTCTATATATATATATCTGGGTAAATAATTCAACAAGTGTGATTCGATGGGTTAAGAGTACTTCTGTATAGTTGTCCTGTTCAACAGCGCCTTATTGGAAAATAGGCACTATCAAGTTGTGACAGACACTTTATTTATTTTTTTTGCGCCATTTTTTAAAGTTCCGAAGGAACTTCACTGCTGTACATCTCCTTTTTATTTCTAATGTTGTTTTTATGGTCGCTTCTAGGAGGCAACGCTTGGTGTCTCAATGATTCCCGAAGTGGAAGAGTTCAGATAAACCCATTTAGATGGAAGAGAGCGAACTTAAAAAAAACAAAAAAAACTAGTTTTTCTTAAAAAAAAACTCTATTGGTAGTTAAATCTAATAACTCTAGTCGATTGACTGTTGTTGGTGTGATAAAATGCTGCAAATTTTAGATCGAGGAAAAGGAAGGATCAAAATGATCCGTGTGGAACTTAAAACAAGAAGAAGAGATCTATCCGTCCTGTTGGTGTCCCTATTTCCTTGTTTTATTGCTATATATCTGTAACTGAGACTAGTGAAACTAAAGCAAAACAACAACAACAACAGTAACAAAGAAAGAGCACACACATTCTTTTCAATAGACTTCCTTATCATTGAACATTTTTTGTTGGCTGGATAGTCCTCACAGCACAGTACACAAACTGGGTATGCTCTCACTCAAATCTTCCATGACGTCGAATTGATGTGTACATTGGAAGGGTACGATGCTGAACCACAGTGCTCCAGAAAGCACCAGCGTTCTCTTGTGGAATCCAGATGTTTGTGAGCACCTAATCCCTAATCTTTTGGTTCATGGTGGAAAATAATAATAATAATATAGCCTTAATAGAAAACTAAAACAGAGCACCACCGCAGTTGTAGTTGGAGCCGGTACAGTTCTGAGCGACACGGTACACGGTTTCAGGTGTTGCCACAAATGCAGACTGCGACACTTCAGGCAAGGAAACGACGTGTATGCTCTGCGTTTCACAGTTGCCGCAATATGGTGAAGTCTTCTGCTCTCCAAGGCTGTAAATGACTCGTACGGCAGCTGTGGTAGCCCTTTTGGCGCCGTGTTGAGGATGTCAGTGGTACGAAGGGGGTTCGTCCTCCACCAACACCAGGATTCATGTTATGATACCACAGGAAAATAGCATTGGACTGCCAGGAAGGGAGAGAGAGGTAGACAGATATGTAGCTAAAGAAAAGCTGAGCGAGAAGCTGACGGTTGCCACAGTGCACTACTTATTTAGACACCTACAGTGTTGTCCTTGTTGGTCTACAAATAAAAAATAAAAAGGGGCAGCCTTGCCGCACGAAACCACAATCTTGACATTGGAAAAGGCTTAGGAGTCATAGATACAACTCAAATTCTGAGCAAAATCGAAAAAAAAAAATGATTGTAAAACATGGAGCTGCCGTAAAAATGCTGATTTTTCTCTTTCGTGGCTTGTAGATGCATTTTATTTTTTAGTTTACTCCGTTTTCTAGTGTAATAGTCTCAATTCTTTAAATATGATACGCGGGACGAGAGCAAAGATAGTTTAAAACTGGCAGAGAACTGCAACAACAACACTACGCTGCATCCGGGAGGAAATGTTAAAACAAAAATAAAAAATCAAAGCATACGAGTAAGAAAAAAGGAAATCGACACGAGTGATGGAGTTGAAAGGGGGAATGATGCAACTCGTCGTAATAGTGAATATAATAATAATTTATGTGTTCTCTCTTTTTCATGGTTTTGTTTTAGCCTCTCACTCAATTTTTTCTTTTTCAAGGAGACACCAACAGGACGAATTGATTTCCTCAAGTTTCACGCGGATCATTTTGATCCGTCTTTTTTACCGATCGATCTAGAATTCATATTACCACAGGAAGAAGAGACAATCGACTAGACTTTGCTTAAATAGATTTAAGTACCGCCACTAGAATTATATATTTTTGCTCCTGCAGGCACCTCCTACTCCCTTTTCCTCTTCTCTTTTATTTTTTACCGTCTGATCACATTACACCGCTTAGGGGGAAGCGAGGGAAGGAGGACATCCACCCCAGCCTGCCTACCTTGACTGACTGGCATGACAGCGGAACCGAGGCGCAGTGATGCGACGCCAGAGGAAGCTGAAGCGCCGTACCAGCGGGATGTCTTCTCGCACTTGGTGAACGCGGGAAAGCGCTACGCCCTGCGCAGGGAACTGCTGCGCCGAAAGAAGGAGTTGCTGGAACTGCGCGAGGTGACACTGAAGCCAGACATTTCTCCCATGGCCATGGCGCTGGGGGAGGACGACGTGACGCGGAACGCGCAGCCCGTTACCGCCCGCCTCCACTCGCTGCATCAGGTGCACGAAGAGCACGTGGAGGCGCTCCGGAGAGAGAAGCTGGAGAGGGAGGACGAGGCCTACAAGGCGCTGCCCTTCAAGCCCAAGGTAACGCCAGCGGGAGCGGCCAAGAATCGCCGCAATGTGACGGAAGTGATGAACAAGTGGGAAGTGAACCGCCAGCGACATCGCGCAGAGTTCCAGCGTAAGGCTCTCCAGGAGGAGCTGCGGGAGATGCGACCCACGCCGCACATCTCTGCCTTCGCCTCTCGCCACGGTCACGCCGACCGTCCTGCTGGTCAACCGATTGAGGACTACTTGCTACTCAAGGAAGAAGAGCGCTGCGAGCGCCAGTACTGGAGAGCGGAGCGCCACCTCTCCGCCACCAGGGATTCTCGCACTGCTCCACGGTCGTACTCCGCCTCCCCCTCTACCATTCCAGGGGTGTCGAAGCACGCCGCCACGTGTATCCGCCGCTCTCGTTCCGCGGACACAAGACGGCTCTTCGCGGGCCGGCCGCTGGGTCGGAGGGCGCAGCTGCCACCCGAGCCGAGCTTCCGACCCAGCGTCTCGGCGCACTCCGCGAGATTGGCAGAGCGCTACTACGGCAGCAGCAGCGGGCTGGTGGAGAGCGATGTCTTTGAGCGGCTCTACCGTCCGGCCGCCCCGTCGACGGCGCGCAGCTCTCGCAGCAGGAGTCACCGGCACTCCTCCGACAGCAGCCGGGCCTTCACCCCGGTGCTGTCTCGTGCGTCAGAGGAGATGGTGGAGGCTGCCCGACGTCAGAGCGGTGGGCGGAGTACGCGATCCGACAGCCCGGGGAGCCGGCTGCACGCCGACGCAGCAGAGCGCCGCGCGAAGCTCGAGGCACAGCGGCGACGGGCCGCTGCACCGCTGCCGGACGCCACGTTTCGACCGCGTGTGTCGGAGAAATCCGAGGCCCTGTGGAGGGAGATGGTGCGCACCTTGGAGGGAGATCCGGACGAGCAGCGCTATCGATCGAGGACCTCCTCGGGGGCCGTTGTCCGCCCAGCGGATGCGGTGCGGGAGAAGAGGGCGCAACAAGCGCAGGCGTACAAGGAGGAGCAGCTGGAGCGGAGGAGGGCGGAGTGCGAGGCCGCGGAGATGCGGGAGTGCACCTTCCATCCCCGAGTGACTGCCATGGCGCGGACGGCGGGCCTCGGCGACACCCTCGCTGAGCGCCACGCTCGCTGGGCCCAGCGTCGCGATCAGCGTGTCGAGGAGCAGCGGCTGCTGCGGGAGCTCGATGCGGTGGCGGAGTGCACCTTCCAGCCCTCCTCCGCTCGGCGCAGCAGTTCGGGTGGCGGCCGGCTCGGTGGGCGGGGGTACGGCTCCAACGCTGTGTCCAATGTGGCGGGGCTCGACGCTTTTGTGGAGCGACAGGCGTTGGCTCGGCGAAGACGAGACGAGGCGGAGGAGAAACTGATGGGTCGGCGTCGCAGCGGACTGCTCACGAGCACTACATCCAGCGGGTCCGATTCGATCGCACCGCAGCGGACATCACGCCGCGCTTCACTCCCTCATCGAGAGACCACACACGGACTGGGTGGCAGGCCCCTCCACCCTCAGCGTACGGCTTCTCCCCCACAAGAGGCCGCAGCGACACGGAACTTCGATGCGCCCACGTCTGTCTTCACACCGCATCAGGATCCCAAGATGCACTTTGGTGCCAGTACTCCCTACCACACCCCTTTCGTCGGCGCCACCGCCGCTGGTGAGGAGCGCCTCTTTAGGCGGCCGCAGTTTTCTTCCGAAGACTCGGCCGCCAATCCGGCGCTCTTTTTCTGGCCCTCCTTCCCGCGTGGCGAACGCGACCGGCCATCGCCGTGGCGCCCCGTGCCGGTGCCGGGCACTGGGGCAGCGGGCAAAGCACTTTGCGGAGGGTCCAGGGGGAGCCGTGTCCCCGTGCGCTTCCCCCGTCGTAGCCGCCTGGGCTCCTCGAGTCTGTTTCGCGAAGGTTCCAGCGGACACAACTGGAGAGACAGCCTGCAATGAGCAGCGGGTGGGGTGACTGACTATCACAAGTGATAGTTCCACACCACCGACAACCAATGATGAAAAGGAGAAGGAAACGCTAGGAGGGGAATATGCATTACCCCAGAAACTGCCATAGAGAATGGCCGGGCTAGACACGTCGACACCTTAGACCTCAACTTAGACGAAAGCACACCCTTGCATGGAGAGAAAGCGTTCACTTTGCGGCTTTACATGCGAAGAAAAGAAAATTAAATTTAGATAAAAGAAGTCAAAAGGAGTTCACGAGGGGTACCGCTACTCACTAAAGGATGCTTTCCACTGAAGTGTTAAATGTCTTCTGGCTATTTCCTTTATCTTGGGTCTTTCACACTTTCCATTTTTTTCTTTTTTGTTTTCCCGTGAGAATATTTTTAAGGAAAGACATTGACACCGACATCAAGTTTTGCTGGATACTACCAGCGTATTTTGCTGCTTCTATACTCTATATATATATTATTATTATTACTATTATTATTATTTAAAGGAAGAGCTCTTTTTTCTCCTGATACTCAATTACTGATCGCTTTATTCATTCTCTGCCTAATATTCGTCACCCTCACCGCATTCGTTACATTTTTTATGAACAACAATCAGAAAGTACTTAACAAGAGCAACACCAAACGAGACAATCCCTGTCTTAAAAAGTAGAGAAGAGAGGGTGTAGGTCGAGAAGTGACGCTTCTCCTTCGGCTCTTCTCGGAAATCGAATGTCGGAAAATGTGCAGGTAGTGGTTCGTGTTCGGCCCTTCTTACGGACCGAGGAAGCGGTGGGGTGCGTGAAGACGATGGCGGGGAATCAAGTGCTGGTCGGTGAGAGCCGGTGCTTCGGCTTTGACCGTGTTTTGGGGATGGAAAGCTCGTCGGCGGATGTCTACCGGACGGTGGGCGTTGCCTTATCCGATACCTTTTACGACGGCGTGAACGTGGCTGTTATTGCGTACGGCCAGACGGGGGCGGGGAAGACGCACACGATGTCTCACTTGTCGAACGACCTGCTTCATCACGTCTTTGAGCGCATGCAGGTCAACCACGAGACACTGGGCACCGGGGGCTTGTCCATGAAGCTCACAGTCGTGGAGGTGTACAATGAATCACTCGGCGACCTCCTCGCCGCAGAGAACCGTGGCGGCGCGCCACTGTACCCCAACGCCGGACCGCTTCAGCAGCGCGAGATGCCCAAAGGGGCCGGCGTGCACATTCCCGGCCTGCAGGAGGTGGAAGTGTTCAGTGAGGAGGAGCTGCACCGGCACATCGACAAGGCGACGGCCAACCGAAAGACCGCTTCCACGCTCCTCAACGCCACCAGCTCCCGGTCCCACTGCGTGGTTACTGTGACTCTCACACGCCATGGGGTCATTTCTAAGTGCAGTCTCGTGGACTTAGCGGGTAGCGAGCGCCTCAAGAAGTCCCTTGGGTTTAATATGGGCAGCAGTGGACCGGAACACCCCTTCTACTCGCGTCCCGGAGACCGGGACGGCGAAGACACCGTGGTGATGGAGCGGGCGAGGGAGGGAATCAATATTAACGGAGGCTTGCTGGCCTTGGGCAATGTGATTGTGGCGCTCTGTGAGCGGCGCCAGCATATTCCGTTCCGCTCATCGAAGCTCACACGGCTGCTTCAGCCCGTGTTGAGTGGGAACTGCCGGACTACAATGGTGGCCTGCATCTCCCCTCTGTCGTCCTCGTTCGAGGAGACCCTCAACACGCTCAAGTATGCCGACCGGGCGAAGAGCATTAAGACCCACCCACACCTCGTGGTGACGGCCAACGTGGAGGAGGCCGAGAGCGTGATTCTTGGGCTTCGGAAGGAGGTCGAGGAGCTCCAGCGGCAGCTGCAGAGCACGGTGACACCGGAGCAGTCGAGTGCGGGGCCGGTAAATCGTCTGCCAAGCGGCCGGCCGCCGTTGATTCCGCGCTCTCCAGCGGGCGGCTCTTCGCTGGACACGTCGCGACGGTTTCTTGAAACGCAGGCGCTGCTGGTGATCGAGAAGAAGGAGTCGAA
>JASAOA010001648.1:0-31702 GCA_030849815.1 Vickermania spadyakhi | reverse complement strand
TAGGATTCCTCTCTCTGCTCCTGTTGTTGTTGAAATTGTTATTAATTGGATGGCTCGTGAGAGCCTGTCGGCGTTTCTTGTTCCTTGAGGTCATGATGTTTGCCTTTCTTATTGAAATTAAATGGAAAGCGTTATGAAGAACCTCGAAATTCGGAATGAAGAAAAATAAAAGTTAAAAAATATTGGTTTGCTGGTAAGTAGGTCGTTATAGACAAAAAACTGAGGAAGGTGAAACAAGGAAAACAAGAGACAGATCATATGTATCATTCTGCAGAGAGTCGAATGGAAGACTGTTCAAATGTCACCGCATTCCAGGCATTGCACTTTAATGAAGTGGTACTCCGGTAGTTAGTGGATGATTTACCACCTTTCCTGCGAGGTCGTACAACACGGATACGCTGTCTGAATGAGGCGGGGAAACGCCCAAACCATGGTAACGTTTTGATCTCCATGTCAACCATCTTCAAAGTTTTGCGAGAACGATGTTCGCTGCATCGCCACAACGAAATACAACCCAAGTCTATTCCTCCTCCGCCTGTTTCCCCTTCCCAATATTTAGGCACCATCTCGAAGGTAAGAGAGCGTGAGAGAGGTGTCGACAGGGCCCTGGGCAAGGAAATAAGGGAGTCGCGTCGGGGGGCGGTCCATACGAAGAAAGGGAGACCGATGTTTTTTAGGGAGAAATACACGATGAAAGGCGCCCCCCTAACACGAGTTCAAAGCGTGGAATATCGTACGAACACAAAAAAAAAAAAAAAGGAAAAAAGAATGAGTTGGACGAAGCAACGCGGGAAATACCGAGAAAGCAGGGTTAGGGCAGTTGGGCCAGCATTGTGAGTCGTCTCGCTCCGCTTGCGGGAAGGACTTTCTTTTGTTTTTGCGGAGGATCACGTCCAATCCGACTGCCGAATAATCGGCAGAGGCAGCTGTCGATGGCCCTTTTCTTTTCTTTTTTAAACTTTAGACGTTTCGTTTCATCCCTCTTTTAGGCTTTCGGAGCCACCACCCTTCTTTTGCGGTGCCACTCGCCTGATTCAGGTTCTCCGTCGGCTTTCCTTCAAGGGGCGCCACACTGTGCCACCACATAGATTATGTACATACCATAGATATACATATATATGGTATGTACATATCTATACCGATTCGGTTTCTTCGGCCTTCACGGCGTCTTCCCAAAAAGCTGGTCTGGCTTCGCATGATGCTGATGTTACGGGCCCTGACAGGGTTTGAAGGTCACCGCTGAAGTACAAAAAAAAAATTCATAAGCGTACTGCCATAGCGGGTGAACGCCCGATTTTTCATGTTTGGGAAACTGGAATGACTTGTTGATTGTTGATTGTTGTTGTTGTTGTTGTTGTTGTTTTTTTGTGATAGACAAGATTTTTTTTAAAAAAAAAAGGACACAAAGAAGGTACGCATCACTTTTGGACAGAAAACATTTACACAGAGCAACATGAAAGCATTCAAGGAGAGCAGGTGATCGCATTCCTGCAGTGGTGTTTCAATGGCTTCACCGACTCGCTGGGTCGAGCCACACACACCCCACACGAACCCCAACCGATTAAAATACCGGAAGGAGAACGAGAAACGTAAAGCGGAGATGAGAAGACAACGAGAGAGAAAGAGAAAAAAAAAAAAAACCGATCCGTATGTTGGGAACTATTATACGAAACGAAAAAGCACAAAATAAAACAGCAAAAAATTTAAAAAAAGTATGTCTTCTCTTATTCTTTTAGGCGAGAAAGACGTCTACTCGAAAGTCATTCCAACCTGTGAGTCGCGTGGATCACTTCACTAGAAAGAAGAATGTCTCTGGAAGGCCATCAAGCGGTGCTAGGATCTCCTTTCACATCTTCCCCACGGACAAATTCAATCTTATTTTGGCGCAGGAGACTGCAGGCTTCTTCTCTTCTTCCCTTGGAAGTAAAGAGAAAGCAAACGCTTCGCTCCTCCTCCCACGTGTCACACGTGAAGAACCCCAAAACCGGCGCGAGCACATTGACGACATTTTTCCAGCTGTGATCCGTCCAGACTTGAAGGTGCTTCCACCCTTTCCTTTGAGCCATAAATTGAAGAGGGTTTCGCCGCGCATTCTTGATGTCACTACTTAGAAGAACAAGGGGAATTTTGGTGTACGCCGTTCGGCTGATGACGCAGGAGCGGTTGGCCCCGGAGTCCTCGCTATGGGAATGGATACGGTAGTAGCGAGCCAAAAGATGAACGAGCGCTCGCTTCTCCGAGGGTGCAGGTGGGAGCGCAGCAACATCCTCCTTCTTTTGAACGAACTCACCGAACCTCCTCTCCATGGTGGAGAGATACTCGGGATATGCTAAACCTAAGCGGTACAGTGGAGCAAGGTAAATGAATTCCTCGTCTTCCACTTTCTTCTTTAATCCCGATAAGGCCTCCAAGCGATTCGCGAATAAGCAGTGGTCATTGCATTCGAGAACGCCGCGAAAATCCTCCTCGCTCGTGATGGAAGGGGTGTCGTACTTTTTTCGAGCCAACGAGCATTTCTCGTAGAAGAGATGCCTCCCGCACGGGCACGACAATCGAACTTTTTGAGTGCACTCGGCGCATGGCTCTCCGGCGTGGCACGGCCGCTTGCAGACGTGGCAACAGGAAGCGCGCGCCTTCCCACAGGGCACCCGGCACGGCTTCCCGTCCTCTCTGCACGGTCCATCGTGGCACGGCCGGGGGCACAGATGGCCACACTCCAGCGGTGTGCCACAGCCGAGATCGCACAAAACCGTCGACGTGCCACACGCGACCTGGACCCGCTTGTGGTTCCCCGCGCACAGACGTTCCAGAAGATACGTGCACGGTGGACAGTCCCCGAAATGGCAGGAGTGATCGGAGCTCGGATGCCCACAAGGGCGAGTCAGAGCGCACGGCTGATCGCACTTTGGTGGTTGGGTGCCGCACGCGAGGGGCGGGGGGTCGGACAGGGTTTGGCCACAGCGACACCGCAGGAACGTCGGAATGGTCTCCAGGCAGGGTGGACAGCGGCCACGGTGGCACGGCAGGGGGCACGCGTGTCCACAGGAATGAATTTTATCGCAGAGAGCCGGGCATCGGTGAGCTTCGGCCATTTCCTTCTTGTGGTCGGGGCAACACTTCCTCATACACTTATGTCTTTGGCAAGACAATGGAGTGCAGCACACGCGGTCGCACTCGAATGCATCCACTTCCGCGCAGGGCATCTTCTTGTGCACCTTCCCACACCGGCACGTGCCGTCGGAGAGCTGATCGCACGGCGGGCAGTCACCCGGATGACAGCTCTGCTGGCACCCATGCCGCCCACACGACAACCGCTTCGCACACTTGCTGCCACATGATGGAATGGGATCAGTGCACCGGTGTCGTGGAGTGGGTAAAGGATGCGCACCGCAGTGGCACGTCTTGACAACTTCCGGTGACTGTGGGCAGGGTGGGCAGGGGCCTGCATGGCACAGTAAAGCACATTCGTGAGACCCACACGAGAGCCGTTTACGACAGGGCTGGTCGCAGCGGAACGCGGTGCCACAGAGAAACCTCTTGGAGGTTTTGCCGCAATTACACCAAATCTCCGTTTCCACCATGCAGATGTCGCACTCGCCGTGGTGGCACGTCTGTGCACAGGTGTGCTGTTGGCAATGGAGGGCCTTCCCACAGACGTTTCCACAGGTTTTTTTAGGGTCTTCCGTCCCGCACCGGTAGGTGTATTGGCTAGCGCCACACGGGCACGTGATGGGGCCCTTTTGAAGCGCGCACGGAGGGCATGGGCCGGGGTGGCACTGCAGCGGGCACGGGTGAGGGCAGGCGCCGCGGGTCTTCCCACACGTGCCGCCACAGCTGTGGGGCGTCACGGCAGGATCGGGGAGTGGGTTCTCGACTTTACCGCAGAAACAGGTGTACGTCACGGTGGAGGACTTCCGCTCGCGGCACTGCGGGCAGCAGAAGGAGGAGTCCTGAAGAGGGCTCTTGGAAGCCCATAACTTAATGCATTGGAGATGAAACATGTGGAAGCATGTCCCGCACGACCATATTTTATCTTTTCGGTGGATGCACCGGTAGCAATTCATCGAGCATTGGTATCGATTGTGCTCCAGTTGTTTGCATAACTCTCTCGTGCGATCCGTGGAAGAGCTTTCCGCCGCCATTCTTGAGAGGAGCACAGGTTGTGTATATATCGCTTGGGCACGCAGTTGGACTTCAAAGCAAAAGCAAAAGAAAAAAAAAGAAGACGCCACCATGTTACAGCACGATCATATTATCTATACCCATCCAGCATTCGATTAATGCAGAGTCCGGGAAAGTCTCCCCCTTACAGGGTACAGCATCAGAGGAATGGAAACGATAACGCTTGACGCGAGAGACTAAAAAGAGGACCTCTGGATTTCAGTATCTCCTCGTATTTTAATTATTTTTATTTTTTTTTCCTTTACTTACAAAAAACTTATAACACCAAAAACGAAACAAAGGCAATAACAAAATCGAAGATCTCGAAGATGGCTCTGGAGGAGAGAACACGCGATCTTTGGCAAGGCACATCTTCTTCCCAAAAACCAACGGAGATGGGTTGTTCTCCAACGGATCTTCACGGCCTCCACGTCATCGAAACGAGCACGGAATGAAGAGAGAATCAGAAGAAACAAAGAAAAAAAAAAGCGTTTCATTCGTTCCAACAGCACCAAAATCTTCTCCCTTTAAAGTCGTACCCTTCCTTTTTTATATAAATATTATTCGTGTGTGGTGAAGATGTAAGATTCAGCGGATTACGGAAAGAATATTTTCTCTCTTTCGTATGGATTTCTAGAACCCCGCGAAGAATGGTTCTTCTTAATGCTCCGAATCGAGTGTGAGGTTCGAACACACACCCTCCCCCTCATTTTACTTCAGCACCTAAAAAAGGGCTGCCAGTCGCGGAAGCTGAACACACTTCCGTGCGTACAAAGTGAAAGATCTCCGCATTCTTGCAGGTAATGTGAAAGTGTCGGGTGCATTCGAAGGAGTTATCAAAAAGCGAACGCAGATACACCGGTTTCCCACCACCACTAAAAAATGACGGTTCTTTACTCAGCAATTGAAACAGCGCAGCGCGGACATCATCGTACTGCCACGGTTCCTGGGTGATGAGGGCAAGACAGAAGGGATGGATGACGTCATCTTCCCCTGTCAGTGAGGTGAGGTAGCGGCTCCCGAACGCCCGAACTTTATCCTTCATGGACTGCACCTCTTCTGGATGCGTGGAACAAAACGCAATAAAAAGAGATCCCGTCAGATACGCATCGTACGCGCCTTCATGCAAAAACGTTGTGACACGTTCTGGTACGCTCTCGTCCTTCTCCGCGGCCTGGGTATACCTCTCAAAGCCAGGAGGGAAACAACGTTTTTTCATGTTAGGGCATTCGACGACGTACTTCTTGTAGAGTTTCTCGAGCGCCGATGGCTCGAAAGCAGAGCCGCTCGTCATGGCCCCAGCGATCGCCTTGGTGTCCCAAATCCCTGCCGTAAACGTCTGGTGCAATTGCATTTTAAACGCTTTCAAGTCCTCCGGTAGGGGGCTTTCATGCATGTGATACATGAACATTAAGTCGTGTAGAAAATTATGGCCCACTATCGGCTTCCTGGAAGAGACAATCACCTTCCAGAAGTCGCGAAACCCCAGATCGATCACGCCATCAAGAGCACCGCCCCCTTCCGCGCTTCGGTCTGGAAGCGGTGCCGCACGCCGAAACCATTCGCGCTTCGGTGCCACTTTCACTCGAAGCGCAGGAGTCTTTTTGGACGGATCGGAGCGTCCCTTGTCATCATTGGTAATGGTAAAGTGAAACAGAGGGTGATGCGCATAGACCCTACTCAACAGCTTCGATACGCCCGCCGTCACGGGCAGATCCTCGTGGGAGACGTCAAAGCAGAAACCTTTGGGCTCTTCGTCCGTTAGTTCTTGGGGTTGGGGAGGTTCCAAATTCGTGACGAAGTAGTCCTGTGCGGCCTTCAGCTTCTCCTGGATGGCCGCGATGAGGGGGGTGGCGTAGCGCGGAATATCGTCCGCGTCGACGCGGAGCAGCGGATTTTCCCTCCTTTCCTCCTCTGCCGCGGTGTTCGCCCGCATTTGCTCTTCTTCCACAGCGGTGTAGTACGGAATGCCTTTCCCCAGCCACTTGTTGAAATCGCTGCCTTGTTGAACGTGAAACGGCACTGCAGCGGCGGCGATGGTGAGGATCCCAGAACTCTTTCGCAAGTAAAAGTTGTACGGCCGGACTTCCCATTCCTCCGAGTGGAGCTGAGGTGGCACACGTGGGCCATGAAGTTCGTTACTTTCGCCGGAGTCCGCATCGAGCACGCTGTGCGCCACAGGCGTAAAGAGTGTGATTCCAAATTGAAAGGCAGTGAAAGTCGACGCGGAATGACGTTTTATTTGGTATACCTCATCGGCACTGCACAAGATATTGGCGGATTCATTGGGTAAATCGATCCCAGTCATCTCTTGGTCGATGGAGCAAAAAGCACATTTGCCCATCTGCTGGGCAAACTCTTCATATATTTCTTTATAGTTGTCTTTGGTGACTTCCATCACAAGGTGGTGGTGTGGCGGAAAAAAAAATTTAAGATAAATGCTACGAAGACACACATGTGACCATTGATTGGAAAAAAGTCCAAAATTGAAAACAAGCAAGAGTCAGTTTCAGCCTTCTCATTTTCCGTGTGTCCTCCCATCATCAACAGAAAATGCTGCTATACCCGAAAAACAGATGGAAATCATCCAATCCATACGCTTACGTTTTTAGTTACCCCTCTACTCTCCTCCCCCTTTCCCGTCCGTCTTGGACAACTTCGCGTTCTCTATTTTGGAAAGTATTTGCTTTTCTTCTCGAATGCGAATGTTTCGCTCCCGATTCGCAACGATTTGCTCCTGAGTTTGACGCCGCTTCTGTTTGCGTCCCCGTCGATTTCCTAAAGATTCCTTGTCGTGTGGGAGGGAATGAGTGTGGGCGAACTGGGTGGTGGCCTCCCGACGTCGCATCACCCGCTGCCGGTACGCCATGTAGTCGCAGTTTTGGGGTAAGCAGGTCGCGTCCATCAGCGCCCGTAGGTTTTCGCCCTGCTGTGTGGGTAACAAGGAAGAGCGAAGG
The DNA here is from genome assembly GCA_030849815.1 of Vickermania spadyakhi. Classification (NCBI taxonomy): domain Eukaryota; phylum Euglenozoa; class Kinetoplastea; order Trypanosomatida; family Trypanosomatidae; genus Vickermania; species Vickermania spadyakhi. The sequence goes on along the minus strand of JASAOA010001648.1, from coordinate 24,584 downwards.
GGTCGAGGGGACGGCGGCGGCCGGACCTTGCGCAGCACCACCAAACGACGAATCACTTTGAGGGAGAGACGCTGCGGCACATTGGCAAGGACTTCAAGAGCAGGATGACTCGGTAACTCTGCATCGGTGTACTGATCCGACGTCGGATACCAAAAGGCGAGGTAGCCGCCGACGGCTAAATGCTCGGCAGCGAAAAGCATCAAGTCCAGTGTCATCTCGGTGGTGTTGTACACCGCAGAAGATGTGTGAGCGGCGGTGTTCTCTTCTTTTCTACGCGGTTCTCGTAGGCCGTACGGGGGGTCCGTCAGGATCGCATCGAGGAAGCCGGCTCTGGTGGAACGCACGCCCTTCTGCCACGTGGAAAAATTGAATCGCACGCGGTCGGGCGGTCGCAATCCGTACAGCTTGAAGTTCGACCACATAGTAGGACGCTCCCGTTCTTCCAGCGAGAGACGCGAAAGGTCTGCTTCGCTGTAGTGACGCAGCGCAACTTTGATTTGCTGTCGCATCTGAGGGCTCTGTTGAAATTTCCACGAGCCCCCTCGCATGGCGCGTGCGTCCATATCCGAGCCGAGCGCGTGCGCGGCAAAATGCGCCGCCGCCACCAAAAGACTCCCTGTCCCGCAGAAGGGATCCCACACCACACGGCCGGGCCTCAGGCGGCACACGTTCGCCAAGAGGATCGACTCCTCCGGCGGCATGGAAGTGGTGCCAATGTACGGTCGTTTCTTCAAATCGTACGTGGAAAGTAAAGAACACCGATGCGACTCCGTGAGCCGCACGGCAAAGAGCGCGCACTTCTCGGAATCGCTCGGGGAGCTGTGGAAAATCAGAACCGTGAACGCTGTGGCGGAGGCGGACCACACCAACCGGCCCTTGTGCGCCACGGTTCCCTGCAGCGCACTAATGATGCGCTGCTTCTCGGACGAGGTGTATTTCCTTCCTGTCGTTTCGACTTGGTAGTGAAACTCCTCCTCCTCCGCGGCAAAGCGATCCTCGCGCTCCCCGCAGAAGAGGAGGTCCTTCTCGTGGGGGTGGGAATGCCGCTCGATTAAGGCCGGAACGTCCGCGGCGGCGTACAGCAGAAAGTAGACGGCGCGCAACAAGACGCAGCGCGTCGCGACGGCCTTCACCGCCGAGACCGAATCGCAGGAGAAGAGGAAGTAGTGCGGGTCCAGCTGGTGGTGGTCCCACCAGGAAGGGAGGGGGGAGGCATGGATGGTCGCGCCCTCCGCCTCGCAGGCCGCGGTAAACTCCAAACGACGAAACGGCTCGAGGGAGGCAGACGATGCAAACGACGCCAGAAATATCATCGTGTGTGTGGGGGGGGAGAGGAGGTATCCCCGGTCTGTCTCTTCTCTTTTTTTTTTTTTCTTCTACAGTGAGCAAGCCACAAAAAAAAAAAAAGGGAGAGATTCTTTTGAGTCAAAAAAAGCACGAAACTTCAGTAAAAACGTCCACTTCTAAACCAGTGGTGTCCAACAGCGCCACATACATCGATCGAAAACCCATTAGTCAAATGTCTTTTGTTGTTGTTTTTGTTTTTTGCTTCTATAATAATTATTTTTTTTCGGAATAATTATTTTCTTTTTTTTTTTTTACATCGGAGAGAAACGCTGCCTTTCATAATCATTTTTAAAAAAAAGCACAAAAAGAAAGGAGTGGAATGAGCGAGCAGGTGATACGATTTTAATTTTCTGGAGCACAGAAGGCCACGATCAAAAAAACCCTTCAACAACAAAAAAAAAAAGAATTACGCATAAAGCACAGCCAAACGCGCATCTTCAGCGAGCCGCTGAGCTAACGAAGCGTACTTCTCACTGGCCTGATCGATGTGCTTGGACAGCCGCTCATCTAACACCTTCATACGCCACGTCGCTTCCTTGCAGTACAAGGCAAACTCCTCGGCTTCCCTGCCGTGGTCCACGGCTGCCGCATCGCAGTTCTTCTGGTACAGAATCTGGCGTGCGTTGAAGGCTTCCTTCTCCTTGTCCATCCGGTTCTGCATAATGTGACCCCGTTGAATCAGTCGTTCCTTCAGTTCGAGGAGCGCCTCGTCGCGTACCTGTTTCGCCTGTTCTAAGGTGAGCTTCACCTTCAGATAATCCCCATCGAAGTCCGTGGGCATGACCAGTTTCGCAATGTAGGGCGCCAAGTAATCTTTGCGGGATTCTTCCCGTCGGATCTCCTCTGCGTGCATTCGAGCGCGTTCGGCATCGGTTTCCTTCGGGCGATTGCGTAGCGTATCGAACGAGCTGAGAACGTGCCGCACCACGTTGTGATCCGCCTCGCACGCTCGTAAGAGCTCCATCGTTTCGTCCATTCGAGCACGGATTTCCGTAAGGCACATCGTTTCCATTCCATTCAGCCACTTTCTCTCGTTAAAAAGCTCGAGGTCGGAGGGCGGCTCCGTTCCTGGCATGGACACAATCTGAACGGGCGGCTCCACCGGCCTTCTCGACGCGAAGGCGGCGATGTAGTCCTCCACCTTGGACGACGGCTTGGCAAACATGTGGTACGGCCGAATCACACTCCCCTCGTCGTATTGGAAGTGCACCCACATCTCCCCCACAGTGTAGGTTTGGTTGGGGTTCTGGCGGGCCGCACGAAACGTGGTCTTTGCGACGTCCTTCTCGAATGGAATCGCTGGATTGCGCGAGTACTTCTGGCTCATGCGGATGGGTTCCAGGCGAACGTTTTCTTTGAATCCAGTGCCGCACCCTACCCCCGCCACCATGTTGTGCATATTCGTCTCCTTCACCGACCGCGGGCGGTCAAACGTCGCGCTTCGGTAGTACAACTGATCCTCCCTGCCGTGGTAGTACTCCTTCACCTTCCGTAACGACATGGTGTCATAAAAGTGCTCTTCTCGGCGGTACAGACCATCGACACGCGCCCTCCAGTAAAACTTCATAATACGCGTCTTCCCGGGCTCATGGGCGAACTCTCGGAGACCCTCCACTACCGTTTCTCGCATACGCCCGGGTTCGTACCACTCCTTCAGCAATCGATAGGAGGGAATGGCAGCAGCCGGATACTGCGTGGAGAGCGCTTCCTCCGCCTGTGGCAAAGGATACACGCTGCGTCGTCGCAGTTTATCGGCTCGATGCTCGTAAAAAATGTGCAGTTGATTGACATCAGGGAACTGCGCATCTGGACAGTGCACTTCCTTGACGCGGAGGTCCGGCTGAGAATACGCTGCATAGCACTGGACCACCGCATCCCGATACGTGATAATTTTATAGCGCTCGAGATAGCGGCTTTCGTGTTGACTGGGGTGGAGAGTGAGCTCACCGACCCAGGACCGAGGGACGACCACCGTCAGTTTGGCACTGTCCATCTCGGATGTCTGCGACTGTGACGGTGCCGTGTAGGAAAGCGGCATCTCGCCCATCGTACGAGTGCGCGTTGCGCCGAGGGAGCCGCCGACGTCCCTCTCCTTCTCCTTCTCCTCCTCCCCAGACTGCAAGACAGACTCCCACATCTCTGCATTGTGGATGTCGCACGACAGACGACTGACGGCAGTTGCGGGAAACAAGTTGACGAAGTACTTCTTCTCATTGAAGACCGACTCCACACCCAGATAGAAGTCGTCTGCATCGCTCGGTGCCACCAACTCGCCGGTGGAAGGCTCGATGAAGGTCGTTTGGAGCATCGTTTTACGCCCGCCAGGAAGCACCATCACCCAGCAATGCGCTGGTTTGAAGCACTTGGGCGTGTGGACAGGAGCCCCTGGAGACCCGGGAGGTGGGGAAAGGCGCTCTTCCTCCTTGGGAGCGGCCGGCACCAAGGCCGGCGGCATCACGAACGCCACTTCGCTCGGGCGCTTCAGTACGGGGCGGGGCTGGATGAGCGCCGCGTACTCGGCATCGATCACCGCGTCTTCGTCGGCCTCATCGTCCGAGTTTGGCTCCGTCGGAATACTCTCCTCCCAGTTACGATTCGTTTGATCATTGAGGCACACCGCCGTCGTGGCATAGCCCACCACCACGTACGCGTTGTACCCCGCGCCGTTCAGGAGCGACGTCAGCACCAGGCTCTGCTCCAAACAATTCCCCGTTTGCCACTGCAGCGTCGTGCGGGGGGACATCACCTGGTCCGGCATTTTCTCAATGGTGTCGTCGCCTTCCGCAAAGTAGTGCGCGCGATCGTGAAGGGGCTCGTACTTCAAATACCCGGCGACAAACTCGCTGCACTTCTCCACCTCAAATAAATCGTCGTACACAAGGGCAGTCGGGCGAATGTAAGTGCAGATCATCTTCGGGTGGCCTACTTCATTCCGTGGCGTAAGCAGCAAGGGCTTGCGGTCGGGAAAGTACCGGTGATACTGACGTACAAAGTCCTGAGAAAACTCCAGGAGCTTGTCTTCTGTGGTCGTGTTACGGAAGTACGAGGGGGGGATGTGAGGGGTTTGCAGAAAAGCTGCGATTCGCTGCTGTCGCTCCGCCGACATGATGTGTAGTTCTTTTTTTATTATTATTGTTGCACGAGAAGATGGCGCACAACACCAAAAAGAAAGAAGAGAGAGAGAAAGCAGTAGTAGTCCCAACCAATCACCGCAACGAGTAGAAAGAAAAGAAGAAAAAAAAAGTAAAGAGGAAGGGCATCATCATCATGAGCGTAGAGGACAGTGCCGCCTCCAAACAAGGAACTCCGTCACATAATTAAACATGAGAGCCGTTTCTCACTTTCTTTTTTGTGTGTTATGGTGTATCGAACGTGGTGTGCGTGGGATCCGCTAATGCTACTAAATTGGAAATAAGAGTTATAAATGAAAACTGCAAAGACGAAGACGTAATATTCACAACGAATTCTTTTCCGGTTGTTGTTTTTTTTTTTTCTTATTTATTTATTTCTGCCCCCTACCTCCATGATAAATCACCAATGGAAGAAATAAAGAACCCCCGAAGTCGTCGTCTCGCCAGTAGGAGAGTGTGAATCCTTACTTACGATGCAATGGAAGAGGGGCGGGCGATCAAGACGGTTTCGTAGTGGCGTTGGCAGTACTGATCCCAGTAAAAGATGCCCCAGGCCGCTGCTCCGATGGCCAGAAGAGCGCAGTACAGCGGCGCGATGGTCAAAAGATTGATCACTCCCGGCATCGCATACTTTTGAGATAAGGACTTCGGTTGGAATGGCGTGTAATTCATAAAGGCCGCTTCATTTCGAGCCCCCACTTCCGCTCCTTTGGTGCTTCCTCGGTACTCAAACGTCGAGCGCTCATGCTCCTTCATCGGTTTCAGCGTAAACTCGCCAGCGAACGTTTCCGCGTCTCGCCTCTGAACGGCGTCCGCTTCCCGCTGATTGCGAAGGAGAAGGGAGTGGCTCAGGAGGCCCCGTGTGGCCCATAGAGCTTTGCTGCGGTACATTTAGGTTAAGAATCAATCACTACAGCGAGAAAAAAGACGATGATTTCCATAGAAACAAAAAAAAAGAAACAGAAGTAGAAAATCGTTATTAGAACGCACAAGAGAGGAAAAACCAATAAAGAATCTGCCCTGAGATCCAGTACCATCGCACAGTCGGACAGCAGCAACAAATCCAATTCAATATTACTGTCAGTGTTTTTTTTTTTACTGTTACGCAATTATTTTATCTCAACCAGCTTTGAATTGACCCATTGCGGGTTGTTTGTTTTTTCATAGAATACGTATTTTTTTTTCCGGTATGAAGTAGAGTTCGACTGCCTGGTGATCTTCTTTATTACCGTAGTAGTTGCTTGTTTGTTTGTTGGTTTGTTGCTGTTCCTTCGTGGATCGAGTGGTTCGCTCGTTTGAATCCAAGCTCCAGCTATTGAAAGAGAGAGAGAAAGAAAAAGAAAAAGAGAGAGCTTACAGGGATTGAACCGGTGCACTCTTCGCGGCTTTGACGGTGTCATAGATCGCCAGCGCCTGCGCCGCAAACGCCCCGGGATCATTGATCGGCTGAGACAGGAGGACTGTGTTGGATTCCTTGGCAATTTTCCCGAATTGGTGGAGGTACTCCTCCGCGACGCGCAGCGCCACCGCCTTCTCCCCGCAGTGCTCCTTCTCGATCGTTTGTGCCACAACGCTGATGTTTTCGGAAACTGCCGCTGCTCGAAGACGAATGGCCTCGCCCTCCGCCTCGGCTCTTGTGGTCACGGTGTACTTGTGTGCGTCCGCCGCGTGCTGCTGAGCGGTCTTGAGGCCTCCGGCGCGGTTGACTTCGGCCATCGCCTCCCCTTCACTGTCCAGAATGAGTTTTCTTTTCCGTCGTTCGGCCTCCGCCTGAAGATCCATCGATCGGCGTACGATTTCGCTCACCACAATATCCCGGATTTCGTATCGTTTGCACTCTATCCCCCACTCATCCGCCTCCTTACGAAGCACCTCGACGATGTTGCGATTGAGCGTGGCGCGTTCCTTGAAGAGGTTGTCCAAGCTAAGACGGCCAATCTCACTCCGCATGGTGGTTTGAGCGAAGTTAATAACGTTGTAGATGGGATTCTCGATGTTGTAGCTCGCCTTGTGCGTATCCACAATGCGTAGAAAAAGTATTCCATCGATGTCGACCATCACGTTATCCGTGGTGGTGGCGAACTGATTCGGTATTTCAAAACCTTGTTCCTTCATGCAGTACGCGTATTGAATTCGATCCACAAAAGGAACCAGCACCCCCACGCCTGCCGTGAGGGTCTTGTGATACTTTCCGAGGCGCTCCACCACGTATTCGTATCCCTGCGGCACAACGTTAATAATAGTGTTGAACGGCCTGTTTCGTTCAAACTGCGTCGGGTCCAGTATCGTCTTGTGGCGTTGCTCCAGCATCCCTTGAGCCACTTGAAGAAACCTCCGTCCGCAGTGCATTCCGCTGTCGACCTCCAAAAATCACACACGCACATCAACGAAAAACAAAAAAGAAAAGAAGGAGAAGGAGAGACAGTGTAGAAAGAAACGGGAGGAAATCCAAATTTGTCGATGAAACCAATCACGTTCCGGTAAAAGGTAAAACACATCACTCCCGTATTGCGAATAAATCTTCGAGAGATGAGAAAAAAAATATTACAAAAAAAACCGGATGCGCTCCGAAAGGAGGCGTTTGGTCTCGAGAAGTAACGAAATACTAATAATAATTAAAAGAAGAGAAAAAGAGGAAGAAAACAGACTCCCACCAACAACTCACTTCCTTTCGTTGTACACCACACCAACAACTCACTTCCTTTCGTTGTGCACCACACCAACAACAAACCAACAACACAAAAAAACAGGTAAAAATAATTTCGGGAGTACAAAAAAAAAAAAAGCTCTCGTTCTCTCATATATTAATTAGGAATGAAGTCAGGGCAGGGGAAGACGGGGAGGTCGAAACGAGAAACCAACAGGAGGGAGAAAATACCACCAATAATATAATGTATAATATATAATATAATATATGTATATATAGTAACAGATAAAACAGGACATGGTAGTACAATGCAACCCATAAAAATACCATTCGGGAACGCACTAGGGACTCTCTTCGTGACTGCCCCTCGAGGAACTGAAGGAGGAGCGACTGTCAAACATCAGCGAAGGGTTGCAGGGTGAGGGTTCATCGATCTCTTGTTTCCTAGACGAGTGGAGATCCTCCTCGTGAATGGTGTGATCAAAATCCAGCCGAATGCCTTCATCCAGCTCCTCCTCCGCGGCCACGTGGGCGCAGGCGTGTAGCAGCACCTCCTCCATGTCATCGTCACTGTACTGTGTTGCCTCGGGGCGTTTCGTTGGGATGGAATCCACGGGAAGCTCCGAGAAGGAGAGCGTGTGGCCAAAGTCTCTTGTCAGCGGCTCCACATCCTCCATCCCGAACGTGCACCTCGTCATCAGCACGGAAGCCTTGCGGCCTTCGTCTGTCTTGACAGACTTGAACACCGCATCGGATGGATGGTTCTCACGAATTTCATTGCGAGCCTGTCGTGCGCAGGTGGTTTGAAGAAGTTGGATGTCTTCCTCGGTGAAGGTGGGGCCGGCAGTGTCTCCCATGAGAAAACGAAAGTCTTTCTTGGTGGTGTTGGTGGCGAAAAACTGAACGATCGAATGGGCCGCCTCTTTGGTGACAAACTCCACAAAGACGTTGCAGGAAGGAGTTCCCTTCCCGTCGTATTTAGAGCCGGTGTGCTTCGATTTGGGCTTCACACGTACTTTGCTGATTTCACCGAAATGCAGCAGAAAACGGCGAATCTGAGGGCGTGTCAGCTGGGAAGAAAGGGGGGACACAAAGACCGTCTTTTCACTCCGATCCTTCTTGTGGTCCGCCCCACCGTTGGGCTGCTTCGCCCCACCAATGACACTGCTCTCGACCGATCCATCGGTCGAAATGCCATTCGACGTATCCGTCATGCTCAGCTTGACCTGTGGTGGGAGTCCCACGCCGGAGGGTCGAGCGGCGGCGTCGCGTCGGCTGCTGCCACTCGACGGCGAGCTTCGCAGCACAATTGGACGCGGCGTCGGCCTCGCGCTGGGGGTGAGCTGCACCTCCTCCCTCTGGTGTACCGACACCGCGTCGAGGCTCTCGCACAGCTCCACCACCTCCTTGAGCTTTTGGGTGAAATCGTTCGGCGCCTCGCCCGTGCTCGTCTCGCGCCCCAGGGTGCCCCACAATTCCACCATATGCTGTAAGACGCGAATCATCCCCATCACGGTGCTCGCCTCCAGTCCGGGTCCGCTTTGTGGCGCGCCGCGCAGCCCGCGCTCAAACTCCTTCAGCGCGCAAATCGAGAAGCGCACGGGGGTGCGGGGCAGGTAGCCGTAGAAGAAACAGTGCACCGCAATCTCCCCCGCCGCCAGCCGAGACGCTGCCGTGGCCCCGCGGCCCTGCACCACCACGTTGAGCATTTTTCGTCCCACGGCACTGAGGATCCGTTGGCGACGCTCCGCGATAGCGGGGGAGGAGGCGTCGATCTGGTGGCAGCCCGAAATGCCGTCCGAAACGTAGGTCCGCATGGACCCCGCGAGTGCCGGGTCGAGCACCGCGTCCCGAATCACTTCACTGAGGAGCGTCGCGTCCTTCTCCGTGAGAGCGGGAGAGGTGGAACAAAGGGTGTGCAGAAAGGGTCCCAATGGCTGCCGGCTCTCCAGCTGCTCTCGCACCCGCTGCCGCAGCTCCGACGCCGGATCGCCCGTGAGAGGGGGGCAGAGGTCAAATGGCACGGAGCCCCCAAGCCCCACACGACGACTCTCCACACTTTCGGTCATCGGTTCGTGGAACAGCGCTGTTCGAAAGAGCGTGCCGGTGAGATCTGTCGTCTGTGGGGGGGAAGGAAAACGAAAGGGGTCCCCCTCCTGCGGTGGAGTCCCCGTCACGGTGGTGTCCTGCCGATCTTCACTGCGGAGCAAGACGCATCGCAACGACGACGCCACGGTGCCGGCGGTTCGCTGCTCGACGTCCTGGACAAACCGCAACGCCAATTCCTTCTGAGGGAAGCTGAGCACCGCGGAGTGCGGCATGTGCCGCAGCTGCGACGCACACAACTCATACGCTGGCGAGGAAGGCGGTGGCCAGCTCGCACACTCCACCCTGCCGACCGTTCGCTCCCGCACGTGGGAAAGCACCGTCTCCATGTAGGGGGGGTGGGACGAATGCACCGAGACGTACACACGCGCCGCATGGGGGTTCTCCAAGATGGAATCCTTCAACAGGCGGACCAGAACGCCGAGGTCGCGATCCGACAGGGGCCGGGGACCCGGCGCAGCAGCGGCCGCCGCCACCGGCGTATCGGGGCCGCAGTACCGCACGACGAGCAGCTGGGATTGTCGCTGCGGCGCGAAGTTGTCGATGGTTTTGACGGCTCGCAGCGCGAAGTCCTTCAGCGGGAAGAACACAACGCCGTACCGCCTCCGGGTGTGGGGCAGCAGCCCCGCCCCCTTCGGGTCCCACACGATGGAACCGCTCGCTCCCGTGGGAAAGAAGATCGCGGTGAGTTCCTTCTTCGTTGTTTTCGGATCGAGGTTGAACACCGCAATCATGTGCTCGTGACGCTCTTCGCATCGAGACGTGAACTCCGCACGAATTTGCGCCTCCAGCGAGTCGTACGACGCCAGCGCCGCGTTGGGGTTTAGAGGGGCCGAGACGGGGGTGAGGGGGGCGTGGCGCGTCGGTCGAAGGGCGTCCAGCGCACCACCGCTGGCGGAGGGGGGCGCAAACAACGCGCTGGCGGTAGTGCGCGGCACCTCAAACTCCGGTGCGGAGGGATTCAGTCCATGGCCGTAGAACGATTGCACTCGGAAGGTTCCCTGCTCCGAATGCGGTGGCGGACTCTGTATTTTGGTTGCCAGCATGATGAATAGTATTATTATTAGTTGTTTTTTTTGTTGTTGTTTGTTTGTTTTTTGTTGTTTTTTTGTGTGTTGAGGAAGGCAGCACAAGAAGGAAAAGAAAATCTATTCCGATAATGCTCTTCTCCCACTTTGGTATGTCTTTTATGGTTTTTCTCGTGTGTTGGTTGTTTTGTGTAATGATGGACAGTGTTACACTTGCTTGTGTCTGAGGTGATTTTTTTAATAATAATAAAAAACAATTGAGTGCGTACCCCTGTAGATGGGTGTGTGTGGGTGGGTGGGTGGGGGGGGCTCTCCTAAGAGGAGTAAAATGTAAATTTAAGATTTATGGGTGATGGCGGTGGTTCTATCTTTCTTTCTGCTCGAAGGACCTCCAGTGACCGTAAACGCTTCACGGAATGTCAATCAAATACTTTTTTCCTGTGCGAGTGGAGTTCAAAAACTCGGAGTCGGGAGGGAGTGTCGACGTGTCTTCCAGCCCAGGTGGTACAAGAGGGGAAACCGAGTCGCTGTAATAATAGTAATACAATACAGTAGAAAAAAAAAAAAACAGCAAATAAAAAAGAGAATACGACACTAATAGAATGGGTGTCGGACTCTATTGTAAGGTATTCTCCGCCTACCAAAATATATATATATATGGATTTAATTAATATCTTTTTTTTTTCTTTTTTTAAAGGGGTGAAACGGTTGTGGAAAGAATGAAAATGTAAAAGGTGAAAATAATACTAATAACAGTAGTAAAAATATAGATAAATGTATATATATATATATCAGAGTTTTAATATATATCAATAAAGGAGCTATAAGAGTGGTATACACAACGTGGGGAAAAAAGAAAAAAAAGAGAAAGAAGAAGTTTGAAATGAAGTGAAAACCTCGACAAACTTCCAGAATAAAGAAAGCTAGTGAGAAGTGAATCTATCAATAGAAAAACTAAAAAGGTGTGATACGAAAGAGAGAGAGAGAGAGAAAGAGACATAACAGAGAGTGAGTGAGGAGTCACAAGGCGAATGAAAGGGGGCGCTTAGGCGTTCCGGTAGGGGTCACTGGGCTCGTTGTTTTCAGTTCTAATGATATGAAATACATGCACTCCTCCTACGACAGTAGAACAGGATTATCAATGAAAAGGAGGAAAAAGAAACATATATGTATAAAAATATATATAATAATAATCCCTCTGCCTCCATGACCTCTAGTTCCCGGAAGAATTCTGGGTCATAAATCGGTCGTAGAAGTCGTCCTCCTCCTCTTCCGAGTCTCCCGCCTCGCCGCCTGCCACGGGCTGCTTCACGGCGAGCTTCGTCATGATGTAGATGTGGTAGTGCCCGCTGGGGCTCGTATCCGAGGACGAGAACATCGGCTTTTCAATCTGCTTGTGCTCCACCTCGAAGCACAGCTTCTTACGCCGAAAATGATCGGCACGCGTTTCAGGTGCGCCGTAGGACACGACAATGTACCGGCCGCCCTTCTTTAACAGCCGAGACATGTTTTTGTTCAGCGCATAAAGGTTGTGGAAGGAGTTGGCACCACCCAGAATACTGTCGACTAACCCCTTATCAATAATGAAATCGTATAAATAATCATTGGGGCACAACTCTTGAATAAGCTTTTCCGTGGGAGTCGTTAGCACATCGGAGCAAATCCACTGCATCTCACTCATTTCGGAAAACCGCCGTTGCATCTGAGAAATAACGGTCGGAGAGACATCGACATTGGTGATTTTGGTGATGTTCATGTGTTCATACAGGCATGCCGAAAGTCTGCTATTGCCGCATCCCACGACCAGCACTCGTATTTGTTCCGCGGGCTGGAGAAGAAGCTTAAAGATCGGTTGAAGATTATCGAATGTCAAGAACCAATCGAAGGTCGTGTCACTACTCCTGTACCGCTCCTCCCAGTACTCTGGATTCGAATACTTTGACATGTTCTAAACAAAGACTTCTTCGACACACTTCTTCCAACGCAGAGGCAGACAGAAAGCAGCAGTAAAGAATAATGTCCTTACAAAAAAAAAAAAAAAAGAAGAGGAAGGGGGGAAAGGCAGTACCACTCGAGTCTTCCAAGAGTGAGAGAGACCTGCATCAAAACACTTAAAACACACCCATACGTTGGCTGTTGTTGTTTATCTTCTGTCTTTCTCTCGTCCACATACGCAGGTGTGGGAAGTTTATTTGTCGCATAATGGGGCTGCGGTCGATCCCCTCTATGATAATGTCTATAACTCGGGGGTCTCGATAAAGGGACGTCATGAAAATATATTTTTCGATTCCTCTATCGGAAAAGGGACGGCGCATCGTAATTCTTTCTGGAGAGGACTCACTGGGGGCCCCCCCTCCCCCCTTTTAACGGATAAAACGTAAATTTAACTATAAATATAAATATATATATATATATGGTCTTCTCTTAGGTCTTCTAAAAGACCAAATTAATTTCTGTAATGATCGTCTATCTTCTTTCTTTCAAGAACGAAAAAGATATAAAAATAGGAAAAGGGGGCGGAAGGTTAGCACAGCTCAAGGACTAGTTCCCCTAATTCCACGCTCTGATGGGCTCGGATGAGCTGCTTCGATACCAGTGACAGCACATCGACGAAAGCTCTTGCCACCTCGCGTCTCGGTAAATCTCTAGCAATATCGTCGAACGTGCAAGAGCGGCTCGTCTCCGTGCGCCGAGCCTTTTGTCGTCGTTCGTCTAAAGTATTTTGAATTCGCTGCAGCGTCTCCGCCGCGTTGCCGGACAAACCCTCTTCCTGTCGTTCGCGTTTGGTGCCAGCGTGTGGATGACGAGCGGCTGCGGCGTCACTGTGGTCGTCTGTGGTGGTGAGGAGCGCCTCGTCAGGGCCCTGGAACTCGTCCCCAGCATCCATCGCCGTGGGCGTGAACGCCGAGACACTCGACTGCACGCCGCTGACGAACGCGTGGCGTAGGGAAGGACTCACCAGCAAAGGCGAGAAGGGAAGGACCTTGGCGACGTCCACGGGACTCGATGGCGTCACCCTTTGGATCGAATGATCCAAAGGGTGACGCACGCCCGAAAGGAAATATCGACTCTTCTCCTCCGCTTCGCTAACTGGGCCGTGGCGCGCCTCATAGCGATCGACGATGTCACTGGTATCGGACATGTACTTCTCAAACACTTCACGGGGAAGCGTGGTGTCTTGAGCGTCCAGAAAGTGGACCTGTCGGTGGCGCCTCGTGGGGGCCGCTGCCCCCTCCACCTCCGCCTCCATGCCGGGAAGGAGCCCTGGAATGTCAAACGGGTTTTCGGTTTCACGGCTGTTTTCCGTGTAATCCACAAACGCCATAGGCAACTCTTCCGGGAGCGGAACACCCACGTCCAGATCCTCCGTGGGAAACGGTAGAACGTCCTCCATCGCGTGGCTTCCACGAACTTTCTCGATGCTGGACAAACTGGATTTGCTTTTTGTGGTGCTGTTGCTACCGCTGCCACCTCGCTCTCCAAACGCCATGAGATCGGCTCGCATTCGGGCAATGTCGTCAAAGTCTTGTTGCGTATTGCTCGTATCATTCTGTAAAATGGGTTCCACGGCGTACCAAGCGGCCCGCAGCAGGTCTTCTTCGAAGCTTTCGCTATGAATATTCCCTCCAGTGAAAGAAGCCCCGCCCAAAATATCGGCGATGTCTGCAAACTGTCCTTCGCGTGTGGTGTCCCGCTCCACCGCATTCTCGGTGTTCCCGCCCCACGCATACGTCACCGCCTTCACATTGGCCTGGTGGAGGGGTGTTCCGCTCGAAGGGGCCCCGAGCTTCTCCGAAGGAAGCATCACCTTTTTGCTCGCAATTCCAGCGATCAGCAGTTGAATGGACGCCTCGGTAGCCTCCCGAAGTAAGTGCTTCACCTTGAGGGCGTAAATGCGAACGACACCGATGAGCAGTTCGCCGGAGGTGCGAATCGCAATAGGCACCACGGGGCGTATGATGTGGATGATCGTCTCTCGGAGATTCATCACCTTGACTTCATTTTTGGTCAGTTTGCGGTCCCAATGCGCTGCGAGCCACACTTTGGCCAACGGGCCCTTCTTTGTTAAAACGTAAGTGGAGAAAAACATGTTGTTGTTTAGTGATTATGACTGCCGGTTGTAGAGCACGGAAAAAAAAAAGAAATGTAAAAATCTAGAAACCGCACCACACAACAGAACAGAGAGAAAGAAAGAAAGAAAGAAAGAAAATGATATATAACAGAAAAAAGGGAAGGGGTCATTCACCCTGCAAATGATGATATTGTTTTCTTGTTAAGGTATCAATTTCTAGAGCCTCAGATGCAGATACATCTTCTCGCACGCAGAAATCAGAGAGAAAAGAACCCCCTCGTTCGGGCTCATTCGTTTGAAGTTTTTTCTTTAGCTACTATCCATACATCAAAATTGATTGAAGAAGAAGATGCTCTTCATATTCAATCTCTATCACAAAAAAAAAAATAATAATAACTCCATTTCCGTTTCATTTCATTTTTTATAAATATATATATATATATTATTTTACAGTACGGATGGCCATCGCTCTCACTCCTCTTCTCGCTCCGCCTCGACCTTGTCGCGCTCCACCTTGGCAACGTAAATGGGTTGGAGGTCGGGCCGTGGTTCAATAGGGGGGGGAAGCGGCGTCGGAGGTCTCTGCTTCTCCACCGTACTCTGCGGCAGCGTTTGGTTCGCCCGACGCTGCGCGATGGACGAGGCCGCGATGACGGTGATGCCATCTGAGGACTGCTTCCACACGTCGCTCAGGGGCAGCGCGACGTACGACACGACCTCCGCTCGGCGTGAAACGGAGCGCAGGTTCGCCTCCATCGACGCCAGCGCATCGGGGTGCAGTTCTTGCGCGTAGAGCATCACCTCTTCGGTGCCGTTGCTGTGAAACGGGTTGCTTCGCAGCGGGTGCACGAGCCGTTTCATCGTTTGCGCCGTGATGTGCAGGCGCAGCGCCGTTTTCATGGCCTCGACAAAGTCGCCCTCGACCGCGCCATCAGGGAGCCGTCGTACGCGAGGAAGGCGGTACTGCATGTGGTTGTCGTCGGGGCAGGTGAACTGCAGGCAGTGCTCGAGCACCACTTTCGGCTCACCCCCATCCGCCGGCTGGATCAGCACCAGCAACCGCACGGACGGCCGCTTCAGCCGCAGCACCTCATCTCCGAGAATTCGGATCCGCTTTCCCTCGGCATCAATGAGAAGCGGCCGCACTCGAACCTCGGTCACTCGCTCGGGATCCTCCGGGTGGTACTGCAGAGCGGAGACGTCGAGGCTTCTGAGCTCCACGCCACGCGCTTTCTCTGCGGTGAGGGAGGGGAGAGAGAGGACCCAGTCCAGCAGCGGGGCATAGTTCGCTGCCTTGACTAAGTCCGCCATTGTGCGACCGTTGCAGTCCGGACCGAATTGAATCGGCACACGCTTCAACTCTTGCTGGGGTGCCATGATTTCCAGTCGGTGCGTCACTCTGGAAAAGCCCTTGATGGTCGAAGGAAACCACCGTCCGTCGCGAAACAGACCTTCTTGCTGGAAGGTCCCACGGCTTCCTCCACACCGGTGGACGAAAACACCAGCCCCGACAGGGGTGTTATGGGAAAAATTGCCGATGTAGCGCACGGTGCCGGAAGCCAAGCGCCATTCACCGGAGATGAACTCATTATGGTAGAAGCTTCCACAGAAACTGGATCCATCCGGGAAGTAGCTGGTGCCACATCCGTGCTTTTCATTGCTCCGCCAGATGCCATCATAGCTACTCCCATCCGGATACGTGTAGCGACCACGTCCATTCTTCTTGTCGTTCACCCAGAAGCCAAGGTATTGAGAGCCATCTGGATACACCGCCCGCCCATATCCATGCCGCATATTTCGAAGCCATGTGCCGCAATACACGATGGAAGATTCGGACCACCAATAAACGCCAGTACCGCTCCGCTGATTTTCCACGTACTCTCCCGTGTAGCAATCCCCATTAGGGAACAGGCTCTGCCCGAGACCTTGCTTGGTCCCGTCCCGCAATCGAGATCCGATGTACACGCCTAACTCTCCGATACGTTTGACGATTCCGAGGCCGGCCTCTCCCCAGTCATCGTGGTACTCCTCCAGCGACTCAAAGACAAGTTCCTCCGGCGTGGGCTCGGGCTCCTCGTCCTCCTCGTCCCCCTCGTCCTCCTCGTCCGTCTGCTGTCGCTGCGCCAGGCGCTCTGCCTTCTCCTCCTCCCGCTGCCGCTGTCGCTCGGCCACCTCCGCCGCAGAGGGGAGCTCCGGCCGCATCTCCTCCCACCGCGTGAACACCACCACCTCCACCGATTCCGGGTCAAACGCGAAGGCGCCGCGGTGCAGCCGCTTGATGAGGTACTGCACGAGCATGTAGTGGCCATTCAGCGTCGCCCACTGCAGCAGCGACTGCTGCGTGACGGGATCCTTCTCTAGCAGCATCTGTTGGAGCTCCTCTTCGTCCTCCACGTCATTGAGATACCGGAGGAGCGGCCCCAGCCGTGGAGCGTTCTTGCTCAGCTTCACGTAGTCGGTGGGACGGTTGCCTTGAAACGGTTTTTCCGCCACCTCCACCTCCTCCTCCTCCTCCCCATCGCTGTCCACATCGCCGGTCATAGGATGAATGAACTGCCACATTTGAGGCAGTTCCACCTGAACGTTTTCATCGTCGTCCGACATTGTGCGACTGATTTCTTCTTTCCTTTCTCCTTGTTTTCAATGGCTTCACCTACACTTTTCAAATGAAAAACACAAAAAAAAAAAAAAGGAAAGGAAAGCAATGAAATGAAATGAAGAGAGACAACGGCGAAAGAGGAATGCCAACACAAAAATGCCGTCCGCAACTGGTGCCGCACCTAAAACACACGGAGAAGAAAGAGTGCAGCAGAGATAGGTGATGCACTGCCTCCAGCAGCGAGAACTCTCGCCAATAAAGAATAACAAAACTCCGTTTCTCATTAAGAATATATTATTATTTTTTCCATATTATTCCGTTCCAAAAAGGCACCTCTCTCCTCCAAAATTGGTTCCTCTGTATGGCGCTTCCGCCACTAGTTTAAGGCGGTGGGATGCGGTCCCGTGGGGCGGTGCCTCACTTTTAAATACTCCTTCGAACGCATTTCCACCAAACGAGAGACGCATCTCTCCATTTGAAACGAGCTGTCGGAATTATCAATCAGTTGTTTGCCCATTTCCTTTTCAAATTGAGTGCTCAACTCCTCTAGTTTTTTGTGGCCTTCGAGTCCTAAATAATCGCGTTCCTGCTCTTCTTGAATTTGATGAGGCTCCACTGCAGCATAAATAATGAGTTTGCAATGGAATTCGTATAGTGTGTCGATCAGAATCAAAAAACGGTTCTTGACATCACTTGCTTGATAGGGAAACTGTGGTACTCCATTGATGAACACCGTATGAAACGTCTTGGCGATGACTTGATAATCGGCGCCAGACATCGTAGAGCCGCACAGTTCGTGAAAATGAAAATAGCACACATCCCCACAAGCACGTTCCACCGTAATATCTCGGCCAAAAACACGCAGCAGCCGCTTTGATGTGGGTAAACCTTTGCAGCACTCCAAAAACAATTGATTGAACGCCTTTTCCTTTTCCTCCCCAAAGGGGCAGAAGTATGTATCCGAGCGGCTTCCCATAAGACGGTGGTCTGTTTCACTCTTCAGATGATAAGTGATGTTCATTTTCTCGACGAGGTCGATAAAAGGAAGAAAGCTCCCTCTATTAAGGCCTCCTAAATAGAGCTGATCCGGTGGCCTGTTGGAGGTGAATATCACTACCACTCCAATACGATAAAAAGCCATGAACAGTCGCTTTAGAATCATCGCGTCTGCAACGTCCGCGACGGCGACTTCATCAAAACAGAGAAGCTCTACATTTCCTATCATTCGCTGCGCTATTTCCTCGAACACGTTTATTTGAGCCTCTGGAGTTCGGCGATCGGAGCTAAAAGGCTGAAATCCGGTTTTACGTTTCGTTGCAGCGATTTCTTCTTTGGAGAGGTACTGAATCGTGTGAGCTGTTTTCTGAACGTCCAGCATAAACTGATGGAAATGAATGCGATGCTTCTTGAGCTCCATGGGTAAGTTGTCGTACAGCAAATCCATGAGCAGTGTTTTCCCACATCCAACTCCGCCCCACACGTAAAGCCCTTTGACGAGCGATAATGGGTGAAAAGTTGGCGCCGCTTGCTCTCCATCAATACAAGACAAAGCTCGACTAATTTTCTTATCTTGAAGTCGTTTCAAGAAAAAACTTGGTATGATACCAAGTCGGTTGGGAGGTCTCAGCTCGAGAGACCTGGGAGGTGGAGGGGATACCTTGGATCTGGTAACATAATGGGATAAATCCTCGTAAAGTCGATCAAAAACAGGTAACGCCGAGACTTGATTCTCGTCTACACTAATGTCTTTACGGCGTACCAATAGAGCGTAGGCTTCACTTGGTTTTCGCTGGAAGCGGACAAAAAACCTCTGGAGCATATGGGCTACAGCAGAGCGAGGAGGGGAAATGCAAAAAAAAAAAAAAAATATATAAAGAAAAAAAAAATGAGCAACAATGCTGTCAATCCAATTGAACATTTTATTTATGTTTGGTTGGTTTTGATCGTTGTTCAAAGAAATAAGTTAAGAGAAAATAAAGAAAAAAAGAGAAAGAGCGACTCATTGTTCAATAAAATGAAGTGAAAGAGCTCGTATAAGATCCTTTTCTAGTAATACCTCATTGAAAGTGCTGTTAGACTCTATTGCTAGACCTACCTCGGTACCTCTTGTCACTAAAACTCTATGCGATCCCTCTCTCATGAAGATGTAAACAAACCCCGTGCAGCTTTCAAGAACACGTCTCTTCCAGGATCAGACATCGTTTCCCTTGAGTACTCATCAAGAATAACTTGAAGTGGGATATCTTTTACCATATCAGAAATGGAAGTTGATTGATTTTCGTGTGTTGCTTGCATGCGCTGTTGACGGTAGAGAAGCCAAGCGTAGCGTGAAAAGCATTGGAGAAAGCACTTCTCATAGTGCCCTTGAAAACAATTAGACATCCATTCAGCATCACGCTCCAGTTTTGCTTTATAATAAGCTTCACGTTTCGCTTGAAATTCTTCTATCATTGACCCTACATTCTGTGCTTTTCGGGACAAGCGTGTTTGCAACAATTCCTCATAGAACAGCTTCCGTTTGTGCATAAACTCAACAATTTCGTTATTTAGAAGCTGCTCGTAAAAATTATGCCTTCTATCGACATACGATGAAATCAAAGCATCAGCATCAATGGATTTACTAGTTTTTCCATCGTTGTTCTTTTCGTCCCCCGAGAAAACAGATAATTGATACTTTCTGACATCTTCTTCGAGGCGGATCCGGCATTCTTTTTGCCTCTGGTCCGAGAATTCCTTGGTATCATTCAGAAGCTCACTTTGAAAGTGATCAAGTTCATGCCTCTCAAATTCTTTAAGGACTTCAGACTGTTCACTCATATATTCTGTGACTTCTTCATCCAATCGTTGGATGTAGTGCTCTCTTTGTTTTTCAATGTAGAAGTCCATCTCTTTTTGTTGCGCATGCTTCATTGCATCTGCGTATTTTCCATTGACAGAATCGAAAAGACTTTTGCTTTCTACAGGGCCTTTTTCATTGCTGCCAAATAAAAACTCTTTCTGCTCAGAAGATATTTTATTCAAACGGCTTAGCAAAATAGATGGATCACTAGCTCCCCTATTCGTATCAGAAAATTCTGTGGTTGCGCTTGAAATTGCTCGAATAGCACTGTAACTGGTCACCTTACCAAGGCACCGACGGTTTAAAAAAATAGAAAGCATCTGAAAAACAACTAGTAAAGTTTGAGATGTATTGAAAAAAGTAAAAAAGAAAAAAAAATAGGGGGCACAGACTCTAGATGGAAATGAAGAATAAAGAAGGAGTAATCAAGTGCATTCCTCATTCGGTTCTGGCGGCAAATAACATAATGCATCCCACAAGCGAGTTCGCAAACTGGCGAATCGTAAATTAATTATTATATTGTTTTCCCAAATACATATTCAAATTGTTGATACATTCATACATAGGTAAGTTCACACGAAGTGGTAAACAAATTTACCCCTTTATAAGAAATGTTAACTCGTTTGGTTTAACAAACAAAGCAACAAATTAACCAACTTGCGAATAAAATTTAAGATATCTAAAGAACAAGCGAAAAAGGGAAGCATAGTTAATTGCCGACAAATAATATCAACCATTATTTTCCATCATTCTAATTCGTCACTTCTCTCCTCCTCCCTCTTCATTCATTTCACAAGCTACAAAAAAAAAAATGAGATGGTATAACAAAGACTGTGCACGTAACTCATTTGCTTGACAATAATGCAATTATTATTATCAATATTTATTTTTTTACTCTCTTTTTTTTTTTTAACTTTCTGCAGTTGTTGTTGATGGTGTTTTCTTTTTTTTTTAGAAAGCAAAGTTGCAGTGTCCAAAAATAACACGTAGAAAAATCTGTAACGGGAAGAGAAAATGGAAAAGCTGTCCAAAAAATAAATCAAAAGAAAAGTTAAAATTTTAAAGCTCCTTCTCACAAAAAATGAGCAATGAAAAAATCTTTACGCGCTCAGTATTTCTTCCGTAAATAAAATGATATCATATGTGATATATACATTTCTTCTCTGAATATTAATTTCGTTGTATTAGCTAATTACTACTGTTAGTATTATCATTATTATTATTCTGTAATCATGACAAGTTTTTAAATTTTAAAAAAAGGATAATGTGTTTGGATAACTTTATACAGACAGAAGAAAATATTTTTTTGCTTGTATACACAGCATACATCAACTAACTTCTTTCGAATTTAGAGCTGAAAAATCTCAAACTGAAAAAATACAGATGAAAGAGTGCGGAAAGTTATAACTTCTCAACACGATGTTTTAAGAAAAAAAATGTATTAGGGTATCACAATTCTAGCAACAGATTTGAAAAAGTAAATACATAAACAATTTTACTGTCATTATTTTTTTTAAAAAAAAAAAAAGGTAAAAACTATCAGGATACTAGGTTTTAGTCGTTACGTATTTCGCTTGATTTTATTTGATTTAATCCTCGTACAATACGCAAAATAGATATTACGTCTATCATTCCTATTTGTTCAATATATATATATATAGATCAGTCCCACTAATTTTACTCATCAATCGGTTACCATTATACCGCTGATGATAGAGAATAAGAAGAAAACAAAAATGATTTTAATTAAAACAATTTGGCTTTTTTATAATTTGTTTTACCAGAGTGGAACAAACTTCGAAAAACAACAGCCAGACAGAAATATAATAGATACTGACCTTGTTTATTTTTTATTTATATTTTACTTCTGTTATTCTTAATGTCTTCAGAAAGCAAATAATTCTTTATCTCAGAAAAAAAAATGATTTTTACAGTGTACTAGTATCATTAAATCTCTCTATCCACCAAAACACATTTTAAAAAGTGGACAAAGATTGTGTTTCTACAAAATAATTAAAAATAAATAAAATGTTAATCGCATATTCAATTCATAATAATAACAATGTAAAATAAAATAGGACATTAAGATGAAGAATAATCACACAAGCACAATATAAAAATAATGCAGACTGCAAGGGGAAAAAAAAAATAACTGAATCTTTATATGAAATAATAATAATAAACATTTCGCAAGGCTTCACACAAAAAACACCTAATTGTAATATAAGAATAACCATCAGAAACATGTGAGCAAAAAAAATAATAAATGCTGTAAAATGATTATAAAAAAAAAAAATAGTAATAACAATAATAAAATTTTTTTAAAGAGAGATATAGTACAGCAGTAATTCTTGAAGAAAAAAAAAAAAGAGAGAGACATCAAGAGGAAAAAATACACCACTAAAGAAAAACGACTACATAAAAATAAGTGGATTTAATAATAAAGGCTCAGGGGAAAACAATATCGGAAGAGAAAAAAGCCAGTTGGCCTTTTCCGACGACCGAATATCCCACGCGCCGTTCGCAAAAAAAAAAAAAACGCCCCGGACTCAAAAATTAAAAAAGCCAAAAAGCTTTTCTACCCCCCCATTTCTCTTCATTCGAAGACGCATTACCCGCCGCCATTCTATTCTTTTCCGAATTTAACACCCGGCGAAAGCCGAAAAGGCGCTGAAACCCCCGCGGTTTCCAAAGACACAGCCCTTTTCCAACCACCCGATTAAAAACTGATAGCAGGGGGAAGGAAGACGAAACCCCCACCCCCTTCTTGTTGCAGATTTCCTTTTACAAAAGGAGTGGAATGGTGTCGCAGCTTTTTGCCATTTAGACTTTCGAACGGATGCGACATCGTTCCCCCAAGTTCTTTCCACAATACCGCCCACCATCCCCCTCACGGCGAAGTCCTTCGGCAAAACTTCTCTATATCAGGATCTGCTTCTCGGTCAGGAAATCTCCGTAAAAACACCACAGAAAAAACGTTTATAACTGTTGAAAGCGATTTCAGCTTCTAGGGATATATTTCAATCCCACATTCCATACGGTTCGATGGGAATTCATTTTTGATTTGGNCCTTACACTTTCCGGGATTCAAATAAATCCATTACACTACTTTTTATTATTTTTTTATTAATGGTCCGAAGGCCCCACCCTTTTAGGGACGATAACAAAACAGCAATAATAAAAATAATCTTCTTTGCGTTGTCTTGAATTTTTAACGGCGAGGTCGAGGACTAGCCCCCCGTCCTCTTTTGCTAGATAGGAATCCGAACAAGATCCGCAGAGAAAACAAATGCGGTGGGTAAGGCATCGCCAGTTTAGAATCATATTCCAACCCCCCTAGAAGGAGACAATTAAAAATTCCCCATCCCTTAGTTCATCAAAAAGAACAACCAACAGGCGGCACGACGTGAACGTGGCTAGCAATCGTCTCCCTTATCAATAATGTCTCAGAAATACTTTTTCTTTATCCGCATTAATATCTTTATCTTGGCCAATGCGTTTACTTTACCTCCGCTGGAAGGCACTCTAAGTTCCCCATCACCCCCCCAAACCATACACTTATATTTTACAATGACACATCGCCTTAAGTCTTTCGTGGGTTCGCACTATTCAAAAAAAAAAATGCGCACAGGTGGCCGGCGGACCCGGAAGAATTCCCCCTCACAGTTTCGGACCCGGGACCCGTGGCGGGCCCAGGCCCCACCCACCCACCAGACCACCGGGAAACAGGGAAACACCCGGGCCCAACACTTTCCGAAACGTGCGCTGCCCGCGGGGCTGCCCTCAGCCGCGGCCGTTTTCGCTGCGGCACCTGGCGCTATGTATCTACAGGCGCCGCGCGCAAAAAAGGAGTGATGTACATTGTACAATTAACATAAAAAAGAAAATAGAAATCTGGAAAATACAAACTCCCTGGCTTACTTTCACAAATAATATACACACAACATATTTTTTAAAAAGGTTCTCTCCTGAGTAGTATGGTATAATTTCATTTCAAAATCACTTACGAGTTACGAAGACATAAATTAATACAAAGCTAAATATATAATATGAAATATGAAATATTATATCTGGAGTTAAAGCTATACGAGGAAACATGATGTTTGGAGTTCACAACTTCGTATCTAAGGAATATAAATTTGATATTTCTGCAATGGTACAAATGTAATATATATTTCTGATTGATTTCGTTTTTGTTCCATATGTATACATTAATTTGATACTTTAAATAAGGGTTTAAATTGCAGCATATTGCAATACATCAAATATATGAACAGATGATAAACAACAAACTGCAGTAAAGGTGTTTTCTATTCTTATTTTCGGCCTGCAATCAATGCCAAGGTTCCCCCCGTAAAACTGAACGAGGCCGAGCCCGTTGTTCAGTGCGTTGTGTTTCCCCTCCCCCGAGTGGTTTCCGGGGTTCGGGAGCCAGAGAAGAAGGCGGCGGCATTTGCAAAGCTGCCGTGGGGCCTTGGCGAAATGTCTCGATACCTTTGAAGGGGGGTGGGGAAAGGGCGAATGCGATGGAGACCGCTTGGCGTGCGGGGGCTCGCCGTTGTCATCACATTTTGTAAAAGATAGGCTTTCACCTGCTGGTGTTTACCTTAGGTGTGCATAGGGCAAACTACTGCCACAAAAAGAAAATAAAGTAAGAGAAAGGAAATTGACCGCCACCTTTTCAAAGGACAAAATAAAATTTAAGAAATTCATTTTTTTTTTTTTTAAATATTGGGTAGTTAATTGTGCTATGCACATCACTCCTTTTTTGCGCGCGGCGCCTGTAGATACATAGCGCCCGGTGCCGCGGCAAAC
>JASAOA010001647.1:0-31541 GCA_030849815.1 Vickermania spadyakhi | reverse complement strand
TTTCAAGGACTAGATTTGAATCTCATTGATTCCTCAGATATATGCTTGTTCTCGTTCATCATCACTTCAGTACTTTGTGTGTCTTACTGGTGAATAAGTGTCGCATGGAAAAGAAAATATTTTTCAGATGTATGTAGGAAACTTTGTTGGTTGCGTCAGAGGATGGATTGAGATTGTTTGCGCAATATTTGAGGGGTATGTTACCGCTGCTTGAGGAAGTTAATGATTATCCTGTGAGAAGGTAGTTCAGAGGAGAGGAGTGATAAACGAAAAAGGAAGCAAATAAATTAGAACAAAGTGGCGTCATTAAGGTGAATATCCTGTGGGGTGGAGGGTAAGGTCAAATTGATGGAATTTTGTATGTTAATGGGGGATTTTTTTTGTTGTAGCTGTTGTAGGGCAATCCTCTTGTTATAGTTGTAAGGAGTTAAACAGTGACTGTGTGAATCCGTGGGGGTAGTAGAAAGAGAGCAGGCTACTGTTGGAAAATGGGAAATGGCAGCGTCTTTGAAAGTACCAATGTGTGGTGTTCGTACGACAAGTATCCTCGTATATATCCCTTGGCAATGAGATGACTTAGTGAAAGTGCCACTTTTTCTGTGGTGGGTCGATGCAGTGCTATGAAGTCCTCGTGCTCTTTCCGCTGGGCCGGAGATGGAGAAACTGAAACGGGGCGCTCCTCTTCGATGATCCACTTTTGTGCTTCCACTAAGGCTGCAAAGGGCACGCGGCTATTATCTGCTCCGGCATACGCAATGATATCATGAACACGGCACAGGAGCATCAGCGAACACAAGTGTTGGCACTGCTGTAGCAAGAGATACACGCCGCGACGCCTAAAGGTGGAGCCGAATCTCTCCAGTGCGACATGAAATGCCACAGGGTCCCCTCGTCGGATAGCTCCGATCAAAGGTAACATTATAGGAGCGAGTAGATCGTCTTCGTTTAAAATGGAATCAGGAATACTTCTGTTGTTTATTAGCGCTGCAATGCAGAGATAAAAACGAACGCGGAGTTTGTTTTTGCATTGTGGCGGAGTTGCTACGTCGAACGGAGGCAACAAGCGGTACGCTTGGCGCAACGAGGAGTGAGCCTCTTCAAAACGATGCCCATATAGTGCTAATCGTCCCTTAAAGTAGTAATAGGTGAGCACTTCCGAGGTCATATGCTGCGATGGCTGCAGAATAGATTTAGACGGGTCACGCACTGCACCTTTCTCTGCGTAGTCTACGGCGTTCAATAGTACATTGCATTGGTGTGTGTTGTACCTACTAAAAAGAATCATAAGCAGTCCGTTCACTATGGAGAGCGTACCTCGGCGTCGGGAATGCTCCGGTGCCTCGTGTCCGTCTGCACTTTGAACCGCAATAAGAAGACGGCGCCACTGTCGCACCACTTCGCCGGTCGCCTCGTCCACCACACTGCCGCTCGCTTCTCGAGCTATCTGAGGAATGTGGTGAACGAAGTAGAGCAGCACCAGTGTGTCCCACCCTACAGTGCCCTTCGTTTTGGTACCTCGTCTAGGTGGATAGTGCTCACGATTCATGCAGTGCACTTCCTGAAAGGCTTCGAACGCGTACAAGAGACCTCTCAGCAGGGTGTTTTGCACCGTTCGTCGAACAAGCTCGTCGTCCTGGGGTTCCTCCATTCCCATTTCCGAGGCGTCGACACGGAAGACGACTCGATTCATTTCCTGGTACTTCGCCAAGGCTCCGGTCACCGTCGCGCGAGCCACTGTTTCGATGAGGTGATGCCGCTCCTTCTCGACGTATTGCGCTGCGAGGGAGGTGCCGGTCTGTCCGGGTGGGAGAGGAGAGGCTTGCTGACAGACGAGAGCCTCCAAGCTTTGATACAGGCTGTCCACGAGACCTCCCACCGCCCCATCGTCGTCACTCAGCAGCACTGCAGGCGTGCCAGCCACCGCTGCGACGAGGCACTCTTTCAGGGGAACACCGTCGCGCGTGCTGATGGCGGCCGCAGCTTTCGACAGCCACGCAGACTCAACAGAAAAATTAGCACGCATTTCACACGTTGTGAAGCCGCGAGGAAGTGTCGCCTACGCCAGTGCAGCTTACCTTACTTTGTGTTGCGCCAGCAACAACAACAAAAAAAAAAAAAAAAAGGTAAGGCGATGAACGGAGAAAAAAAATCTAGATTTTTGGTCTCGTAAACAAGGGTGGTAAGAAAGAAAAAGGTTACTCTCGCAGATTGTGTTGGTGTTGTTTTCCCTAGATATCTCCTTTGTTCTTCCTCTCTCCTCTTCTTTCGACGATATGAAATTGCGTCACTACGAGTTATTTTTTTTTAGAGGGAAGGATGGCGCTGTACCACAACGCACCAGTTCTCTTTATCGAAGTACGATTTGATAATCTCCCCCTTCATCCTCTCCTCGTGGAGAGCGTCGAAGCACAGTTGCTCCAGTTCGCCTTCACGGAACAAGTGGTAATACCGTTGATACACCTTCTGATGGTCATCAAACTTCTGGTTCATCTGCCACGGGATCCAAGCATCACCCGACTCTTCATCCACCTCGTGCGTTCTTTTTCTCGGCTGCTCCAACGCCCAGACGTAGATCAGCACCTGGCCACCGTCTTCGCGCACCAACCGCAGCAGCCGCTGCAGCGCCGCTCTGCGTCGTGCTGGCGTGGCGTAGTGGTGCAGCACCGCAACGCAGATAGCGGCATCAAACACTCCAGAGCGAAACGGTGCAAACTGCACATCACAGCACACCAGATCCGTCCCTTGGGGAGGACACACGGATGGAGCTGCTGCAGTGCCCGGCACTAATGCGTGTTGTAGCAGAGCTCTGCAACGGTCGTACCCAACCACAAATCTTCTGGTGTGCTGCACTTGCTTTATCCACTCCTTTTCAAACTGCACAGACGCCCGCGCACGTTTTGGCTTCTTTCGCCCCTTCAGGGATAAGGCGATTGGCGTTTCCCGGTCTTCCTTCTGACCAACGTACAGAAACTGTGCACATTCAAAGTATTTGCCGTTCCCGCACCCCGCATCTGCGACCATGGCGTACGGCGGCAGTTGCTGTAGAAACAGAGCCACTTGAGACCACTCTTTATACCGTGATGCGCTGAAGTGTTTCGCGATGGCCTCGTACGTCTCGTGGACGTGGCGCTGCTCGAACGAATCGGCATCTTTTATTTCTTTCGCTTGCGTCATGAAGGCAATGTATAAAGGCCGACGAGCATTTATCTGATTCTAAAAACGAAAAAGAGGCGTAGATGAAAAAAAGAACCTTTTCCTTTCAAGAGAAACATGTCGCACGCAAAGAAACTGAACTCGCGTCGTGTGTCGTGTAGCACAAAATCAGCAAACCAAAGAGCCGATTTTCATTGTTGTTTCTCTTTTCTTTTTCTTTATGAGAGGAGTACATCTACTATCATTCAACAGCCTTAGCAGCACAGATCCGATTCAAAGAAAATGCTACAATGAGCTCACACCACAAATAAAACGCATAAGAAAAATGAGAATAAAAGTAATACTAAATGTGGGAGGAAAGCCCCGTTTCCCGCACAAGAAAACATCTTGTTGTTTTCGTTGATTACTCTTTTCTCCCTTTGTTTCGATTTGTTTCATCTTCTCAGAGCAGCGGTAAAAGATCAGTCCGGTTCAACAGCTGCAGTGGGTGAACCCAAGTAAATGTTCACGCTAACTTACCTTCTGCTTGGGTCGCAACAAAGAGTCAGGGTGGGATACTTGTACTTGTACAAAATCGACTTCCAGCACTTTGATAGATGTAGAAAAAAAAAGTGGCCCATATAACAAGTTATAAAAAATTCCTTCGTGTAATTTATTTTCTCTTCTTGTATTTTCAGCTCATGATGCTTAGAAGATGCATATGTTAAGATTTTTCTCTCTTCTACTTTTAAAAGAAACGAAATCACGTGAAATAAAACAATTTCTCACATTTTCTTTTTTTTCTCTTTAATTTGTTAAAGAATAATTTTTAAAGCGTTTCTCATATTTTAGATGGTGAGAATCAAATACCACTACATATGAATGAAACACTGCCTGTCTCACAATACCTACAGAAGAAGAGACAGAGGGTTCTCCATCGCATCGTGGAAGCCCTGAAACCACTTGGCGCCGATCATGCCGTCCACGACGCGGTGATCAAAGGACGCCGTAAAGTCAATGGCGGTTTCCACCTTGCCGGTCATCTCATACTCCCCGCTCTCGTTCAGCACCATCTGAGGGCGGGGCTTAGAGGAGCCGATCGCCAAGATAAGGGCCTGAGGAGGGTTAATGATGGCCGTGAACCCTGGGATACCAGTGGAACCCAGGTTAGACACCGAGACGGTGCCGCCCTGGAACTCGTTGGGTTGCAGCTGATTATCCCGAGCCTTCTTGGCCAGGGACTTCATCTCCTTAGAGATCTCCACAAGGCCTTTGGCGTGGGCGTTGCGGATAATGGGGGTGATCAGACCGGAGGGAGTGGCTACCGCTACGGAAACATCGACCGTGTTGTATTGACGGATAAACGATCCCTGCCACGAGGCGTTGACTTCGGGGCACAGCATGTTAGCGCGGGCAATGGCCTTGATGATGTAGTCGTTCACAGTGATCTTGTACTCACCGTTGCCCTTGGCGTTAAGCTGTTTGATGAGTGCCACCATATTGTCGGCCACGCAGGTGTCAAAGAGGTAGTAGTGAGGAATCTCGATGTTCTTGGACTCGTGCAGGCGCTTGGCAATCACCGCCCGCATGTTGGAGACAGGGATGTCGGTGTAGTGCGGGTTCGCCGCCGGGGAAGCCTTGGCGGGCGCCGCACCCTTCGCCGGCGCAACGCTCTTCGTGCCCGCCGCAGCAGCCTTGGCAGGAGCGGGGCCCTTTGCCGCAGCGGCTTCCACGTCCTTAGAGGTAATGCGTCCTACGCCACCGCCGGTGCCCTTGATGTCGCTGAGGGAGATGTTCTTCTCCGCGGCGATCTTGCGAGCGTAGGGCGAGGCGATGACACGGTCTCCGTGCGAATGCGACGGAGCAGCCGGAGCAGCAGCCGCAGCGGGAGCGGGGGCATCGGCCGCTGGAGCGGCCTCTGCACCGCCCTCCTCTTTCCAGTTCTTCACCTCATCGGAATTGATCCCCTCCTTCTCATCCACCAGCAGGCAGACCGTCTGACCGACAACAGTCTCGCCTCCCGCGTTGACGATGATGCGGGCCAGATAGCCTTCATCGCCGGAGTTGTCGTACCCCACTACCGCCTTGTCGGTCTCGACCTGGCAGAACGTTTCGCCGTTGCTGACCATCTCCCCCACCTTCTTCACCCACTCGGTGATCTTGCCCTTCTCCATGGTGGGAGAGAGCGCCGGCATGGGGACAGGCGTGATGGACAGGTAGCGCAAGGCAGCAAGAGTCGCCACTACACGAGGTGCAACACGAAAGCGAAACATGTTGTGTGTGTTGTTTTTTTTTAAGAAGAACAAGCGATACAAACTAAACCGAAGTGTATTTATCAAAGACGGAACACAAAATAGAAATAATATTTTTAAAAGCCGAACGGAATAAGAGCGCAAAACGAGAAAGAGAGAAGGCTTTACCAGCAATAGAATCAATGAGGAAACTGCAAGAAGATTTCGAGAATAGAAGCATTATTATTATTTTTTAAAAGATGCGATGAATGTGCACGGATAAATGTAGATAAAGATATAAATGGGTGTGTGCGTTGAAGTCGACAAGACTTTTGGCCCAACTACAACTCCAAATCGACGACTAGAGGGGGTTGTAACGAGGAGCGGAAAAAAAACTTTTTCAACTTGATCGCTGCATTGAGGCTCAGCAACGCTGAAGACGTCGTACCAGCTGTATGCGAAGGCTCTCTGCTCTCCTTCCGAAGAGCATTGGGTAGGCGAAGGTGTCCATGCTCTGTGGGAGGCAGCCAATACATCCCGTGTCCCCCATGTGCATGCCCTCCGCAGTGGAAACAACGGGGCTCCACCGCCTCGATGTACCGCAGAAGCTGGGCGTTGTGCTGCTCTTCCTCGGGTTCGAAGCCTTGATGCGTCAAGAGGATATCCACAGGGCCAGCACACGTTGGCTCCAACCGCACGGAGAGCGGTGAAGAAGAATGCTTGACATCGCTGGTGCTCGCGGGTGGAAACTCAGGGGGTACAGGACTGTGGTCCCACGAGCCCACGTTGGCTTGGTATGCTTTGTTAGGGCTCATCCACGAGTTGGGCACGGAGCGAGGTGAGCCGAACACCCGAAGTCCGACGGGCTCGATAATAGCAGATTCTTCGCGAAGATACATAGCAGGTGCAGCCATGCTTTGAATTTCGTCCTTCTCTTGCCTCTCCAAAATAGCATCGTGATTTCCACCGATAAATATTTTAACGCTGTGGGGTTGGGCGTTCAGCCAGGCAAAAAAGTTTTTCAATGCCTTGTCATCATTCCTGAAAGGAGCAATCCCCTTGAAGCAATCCCCGCAGTGCAGGAGCACATCACCAGGTGGAAGTTCGAGCTTGTCGTGAGCACCGTGCGTATCACTGATCACGACAATACGGAGAACGCTAGCCGATCCTCCGCTGGACTCCGCACGTGAAGGCAGCTGGGCAGTCCCTGCTAGGCGAGTTGCTGTCGAAAACGGCTTCGGCAGCGACATCGCTGTAGAGGGACTCTGTTCGTGACTCAGCCACCCAGCTTGTCGAGATACACAACCACAGAAATCAATCATTGAACCCACATACAACTCAGCTCACGCGACTGTATAATGAGCCGTTGCAGGATCGTTTGTTTGCCTGTGTGTCTCCAGATGTTTCTCCTAATGAACAGACAGATCTTGATATTGACTTTTCGCAATCAATATTCTTGTGTGTGTGACTAATTAAGAGGTGTCATTTTATGTTTGTTGCAAGGAGAAAAAAAATATATAAGTAAGCCATAGTAGTAGGGTAACAAGTACGATATGTGTTCATAGACTTGACACGTAGCATCAATCACACAAAGTGAAAAGTGAAAAGTCTCTGTCAACAAATCTGTAGTACCAAACTGCATTAGAAATATAATTCTTAAAAATCATCCAGTTAGACATTTCCTCCGGTTAACGAGGCTCGGAGTTTCAACAAAAATTCTTTGCATTTCTGTTTCTGTGCGTTCTCTTTTCGAGTGACCAGAAGAAGCCGCCGAAGATTTTCTACCTCCTCTGGAGGGGAGCCGATCTCCTCCAGAACCGACATCACATCCTCAAAGTGAGCGAGGAAAAAACGAGAAGTAAGGAAAGAAATATATTCACGCCCCTCAAAGGTAAATGTTGGATCGGATGAGAATACCAAAATCTTTACAGTCGTCCCAAACGCATATAGATGCAGGTCATGAAGTGCTTTCCTATCCGCCTCTGGGGTAGCATCAAGACACTTACGGATTATTCGTGCCGCCTTCTCGGCGTGTGAATGTGTGCTGAGCAGGAGAAGCAGATCACACCCTTTCCGAAACAGCTGATGGTTCCGCTTCCAAAAATCGGGGCCGATGACCGCCTTCTCTACAATTCCTACTATAACCCCCATCACAAAGCCACGCCAAATTCTCATTTTGATTTCTTCTTCCTGCTCTTTGGTGAGGTTTGGCACCTTTAAGGGCATTGCTAAAGGATTCTGCTGACAGTAGGAAATCAACATGTCCACAATAGGTTCCACCATGTCCTCGAGCTGTTGAACCATAGGCAGAAGCCCCTGCTGTAGAAAAGTCCTCATCCAATGAATAGGCATATACGGAAGACTTTCAAAGAGACCCGGGAACATACCAAATATTTGGGTGGAATCAAGCCAGCGGCTCAGAAGGCCTTGCAGTTGATAGAGCGAAAAACGTATGGTGCTCAAGTTCTGTCTTGCTACCCCCAAGGCAGTGCGGTCTATGTGGCTCTTGCGGGAATGACCGTAAAGAAAGTTGATCGCCTCAAAATGACTCATGTAAATCATACTCTCAAAAGAAGGAAGAAGTGCAGAAGTGAGCACTCCATGTAACAGCTGAAACAAGCGACGGAGTACCAACTGTAACCTCTGAGTAACCTCCAGCAAGTACGGAGACGGGGTCTCAGCCAGGCCATTCAGTGAAGAGCCCATGATAGACAACGCCTCCTGAAGCTCTGTCGGTTTCCGAAGATTCTCATTGTTCTGCTGCGTAAGAAGAGCATTGAACGAGTCCTGTGTTGTCATTTCAGAAACCACGAGTTCCATGTGCACTAGAATCGGATTCAGCATATCCCGTAAATGCGTATCACCTTCGAGAGGATTGAGTGCCATGCAGAAATAGCTCGAGGCTTCGTACAGAAAAGATCGCTCCTGGCCTGTAGTTCGTAGCAGCAAGGGACTCAAACGCTTAATGACATCTGGGACGATGCTGAGAAATCGATGAGCGTACTTTGTGCTTCGAATTAACAGTGTTGCAACTCGACGTCGCGCTGCTAGTACATCTTCGTCCAACACGTGAGGCTGTGAAAGCTCAAGGTCACTCAACAGGATATCCATGGAGCCCTTCCAGACTACCAGGTCGTCAGGGCCTTCATAATTCCAAAAAGATCGTAGAATATCCAGATAGCTCGGCCGAAGAACAGCATCAGCAGTATTTTTAGTGAGAAAATGGTTCATCGCTTCACTCACATGGGCGTTGGAAAAGCGAAAGGAAT
This sequence comes from Vickermania spadyakhi, assembly GCA_030849815.1. NCBI lineage: Eukaryota > Euglenozoa > Kinetoplastea > Trypanosomatida > Trypanosomatidae > Vickermania > Vickermania spadyakhi. The sequence goes on along the minus strand of JASAOA010001647.1, from coordinate 22,909 downwards.
CTGACAAACGAACAATCATAAATGCGGTTGCATCCCACAAAACGTATGTTGGACTCCGCTGGGTCACGAAGCCGGAGTGCGTACGAGGATCCTGCTCCGTACCAGAGGGATCTGGAAGCTGCTGAATACGATATAAAATTTGAGCATTGCACTGTTCTGGTTGGAAATTAGACAGAGCTGTTAAAAATTGCCCTGCTAAATTTCGAAAATCTCCAAAGCAAGAATCATACAGAACTTCTGTTTCAATCTGTGCTTGAGAAATCGCCCTTCCAGCGGCGTGCGAGCCGTGCTGAGGGTGAAGCAAGTGCTTTTGGAGAAAGAAAAAGATCCGTTCGCAAAAATCAAAGATATGTAAAAACTTAAGCGCCTGATCCTTAACAGCTAGAAGAACAGTACAAACTCGAGTGGCAAAGCGTAAACTTGGAATGCTTAAAATTTGAAAGCATAAATTGACGATTTTTTCAAGAGTAGCATGAAGGATAGCCATGCTATCCACTCGCTCCAAGAACTCTAGCATCTCCTCAATCGTATCATAGGACTCAAGACTTGCGGCGCACAAAGCGGCGGTGTCGACTGCACAACTGAGCAGCTTATCCCGCATGGGAAGAAGCTCCGGCTTGCCGGAATCGTGAATGTTCTGAATGATCTCCGTAGCAATGGACATGGCCGTATTGCGTGTAGGTATCCACGAAAGAAGAGCCAAGAATGCGTTTCCAAGTTGGAGTTCATCCCAGCTCTCTGCAGAGAGGCAATGTGTCAAGTTGGACAACACCGTCGAACTGGCTTCTAACGTGAGTTTCCCTTGGAAGGAAAGCTCCAGGGACGGAAGGTGCGTTTCATCTTGGAAAAGCTCCTGCAAGCGGAGGACAGTGATCCGCACAAGTTCCACCGCATGTTGTTCCACACACAGCTGCAAATGTCGTATGCCAGGAATTCGAGCCGTTTCATTACTGGGCTCCAAAATACTCCTAACTAGAGCCCCTATCGTCCGCATCTGCTTGTGGCCCTGATCCGCGTTAGAAGGGATCGAACAAAGGGAAAAGATTTCCAGTAACGTTTCGACGGGCAGACGCAACGCCACTTCTACAATTAAATCCAGCAAATCCATACCTAATAGGCGAGAAAGATTGGCATCTTCAAAGGTCCACACAAGGAGTTCACGGAATGGAATGTCAACGGGGCTGACTAAATTTTTGATCAAACTCTTCTTCAAGATCACGGCGCCATACGACTGTACGACACAACTCTCCGCCTGTGTTTGCAGCAATCGAATACCGACCTGCAACGCCGTCGGGCCGTCTAGAGCGTCTTCAAAAATCAATAACTGCTCGACGTATTCGCGTCGCTTGTCATTGTCTGTTACAATGTAAGCATCTCGAAGTAAGTTGATGACTTGAACAAGGATATCGTCGGACATAAATCTTTTTATTAAAGAACGAATTTTTTAAAAGAAATAAAAGATAGAGAGAAAAAAAAAAAAAACAGCGTCATATTCACAGAAAGCAATTCATATTTCAAGCGAAGTGTCTTCTCTCCGCCATCACCGAACGAATCTACACCAGAAACACAGAAAAAGAGATCAATATTTAGAGAGGCATACAAGAGTTCGAATGTAACCTTGGAATATATATTTTTAAAGTCTAAGTGAACTAATCTTTTCTCGTAATTGTACAGGAAGTGAAAAAACTTCCACCTTGAAGTGGAAAGTGTGAACAGAGATAAGAAATAAGAAAGGCTCACCACTTTCGGAGCAGCCCCTGAGAGTGTGAAAATGGTTTCATCGGAGCACAATGTCTTCTCTTATCGTTTTTTCTTTGCTGGCATCCCTAGAGGAAACCCAGCATTCGGATCCACACGAACCACAAACGGAGTGTGCTGCGGCTGCCGCGAGGTCATCGCGAAGCACGGGTGATAAAAGTTCCCCTCCGCATCGACGTGATGTACCGGACAAATGTCCATCCCCCGTCGCTCGTGCGCTCCCGACATGGCGCTGGTATCCCTAGTCCCGCTACGTCGTCCGGAGAGGGTAGATGCTCCGTTACCACTTCCGTGTTTGCTGCCCCACTCCTCAGCTCCTTGCTGTGGTGCGAGGGCCCTCTCACCGGCAAACGCTCCGCCCTGTTGCACCGGGAGCTCCGCCCCCCTGGTCGAGGGCCTGGAGCTGCTGTGTACAGAGGCCAAAGAATGCCCAGAGCGTGTCGACGGTGTGCCGCGCAGGATGCTCTCGATCGCCTCCACATCCTCCTCACCGGTTTCGCCACGAAGCACTTGGACCGCCTCACGATTCAGTGCACAAACGCCACGCACAAAAGCCGTCTTTCTCTGCTCAGTCGTGTCAGCTTGCTGGCGCTCTTGCTCTGTCAAGCGGCGCTTCATCTCCTCCAGCTCGGCGAGCAGTTTTCGTTCTCGGCTCTGCATGAGTGTTTCATTGCGCTTCCGCAGTTTTCTAGCCGCAGAGAACAGGCGCCATGCCGACCAGCGGGAGTGCAGCTGGTGGCGCTGCGTGAGGGCCTCCAACACCGCTGCTCTTCGGCGTCGCTCGCGGATACCAGCGGCGAACAACTTCCAAGAGTTCCAGTACTGGTGCATGACAAGCCTCTCGCACAGACGTCCTTGACGAGCGACACACTGATCACGCTCGAGTGCGGTCTTCTGAATGTCGGTGTTCAAGCCTTCGATGATCCGGTGGAGCCGATCCGCCTCAGCCGCGTGCGATTCGGTCATTCTTTGTTGTTCCGCCTGTGCCTTCGATTCCAAAGCCGCGACACGCCGCTTTAAATACTCTTCAATCTGAGTTTCAACATTTGTCTGAAGCAGCTGAAAATCAGACGCCATAAAACCCCCCACGGAAGCGATAAACGTGGCATCTTCGGTAGTGATAGAACCCATCTTGTACAAATACAAAATCCACACTAAAAAGCACTCCACAGGTCCTTGTCACTTCCTCGTCCACTTCTTGCTTCAATGTCTTTCCACAATTCGTGAGTAGCGTAAAATAAACAAAGATTTACAGAGAAAAAAAAAAGGTAAAATGAAGGACGTGCAACAGTAATAATAATAATAAGAAAAAAGTAGGAGTAAGAAAAATAAATGAGGAGCAGAAGAGCATTTATCTGGTAATTATTATCAACCGCATTACTTTTTTCCTTATCAGCGAATTTTTTGCACCTCTGCCTGTCTTATGTACATTTGCGTGTGTGTTTTTTTTCTGTTTAAGGTTGTTTTGTTCATTGACTTGGATATTCCATCGAAAGATATTTTGCAGTTCAAGTTTAAAAGCAAATACAAACACTGAGAACTTCCACACTATCTGATTTAAAAGACGCACGCTACGAAGAAAAGACTTTTCTAGTCTGGATTGGTGGAGGCGCTTCACCTGGAAGGGAAGTGTCGGAAGTGTCTTCCGGGGACTGATTGTCGGCCTGGGACTCCACCGCTTCTTGGGGGGTCGAAGTGAGACCATCCTGACGCAGCTTCTCCTGTCTCTCACGCAAACTTGCGTACTCCGATTTTGATTTATCGAAACGCAAGAGAGGATTTCGAGCTATTTTTTCGTGTTGCTGTGCCTCCTTGAACAGCAGGGCGGTACCGTAGATGTAAGTGGGCCGTGTCGGATTCTTCATGTGCAGCTGGAGCGCCACGATCGTGCGCTCCAGCTCTTTACGATCAATCATGTGAGACATCAAATCCCGTAGCTTCTCCAGCTCAGCCAGAAGAGTCTTCTTATGGGAAGCATCCCCAGGAAGTAGTATTTGGCACATACGGCGAATGGCATCGTTGATGAGGCGGTAGCCTCTTTGACGGGAAGCCAAAGCACTCTGGGTGTAGATGTACGAATACGCCGGCTCGTACATGTCCCACATCCGCTGGACGTCTTCCTTGCTAGCGGGATGGACTCGAAAAGCGAAATACAAATGTGTCCAAAAGAGATAGGGATCCGAACCCTCACGCTCCTTCGACCTCCACTCAATAATTTTGTGACGGAAGAGTTCATCCGCGACAGCGTTGGCAGTGCTGAAGTATTGCACGAGTTCTGGGAGGGTTTCCCCTCCGTTAGCACGATGAGCCATATTCTTTAAAAGCAACTCCTGGGAAGGCGTTTCAGCTATTCGTCGCTCGACCTCCCTCGTGATCGCTTCGCCATACGCGGGGAGGTTCCCATGCACCACCGCCACACGATACGGCAGCTCAGAAAAGGGCTCTATCCAGTGCGTGGGCTCCCGCACCGCAAAAAGTTTCCGTACCACCGTTTCCACCTCCTTGAGATGCTGCAGAACCTCCTTGCCGGGCTCGTACACTCGAAGCAAATACTTGGCCTCCGTTAATAAAATAGCCTTCCACGACGGGGGCAGACGCTCTCGTGCGCTGCGAATCGCCAAGTGGTATAAATTTAAGCACTTCTCGCGGTAGGAGCGGCCCGTTCCAAAAAGACCTTGGCGATCCATGAACTCGGAATGCTCCCAATACAAATCACCCATGTGGCGCATCCATAAATGCTCCGCAGTCTCCTGTGTGAGCGGAGCCCCTTCTAAGAATATCTTTGCCGTCTCTGGAAAAGGATGAATAGAAGGGTGTGTTTTCTTATTCACGTTTTCGAGACAACGATCCGAGATATCTGTCGCGAGGGTGAGACGGCCACGGCGCTCGTTATACCACATATACTCCGTCTCGTCTGTCATGGGGTACCACCGCTTGGAGGACCCGGAGTGCCAAATGGCTTCGGCTCGATCCAAATGCCCGCTGATTTCAGCGAAGACGGCACTGTCGCCATCCAAAAATTCCTTTTCGTCGTACTCGTACGGTGGATCAGAATCGGGGACGGGAATCTGAACAATGTTCCTCGCCGCCTTTCCGTAGTTAGAGAACCATTCGATCGAATCTTCAAACAGTTGTTCTGCTCGAGAGCGGAGCTTCGTTTCGGCAAGGTCGATAAACATGCGTTGAAAGTGCTTTCCAGCGTAAAAGCACAGCGCTCCTCTGCACCAATGATAAAATGCCTCTACAGCGGCATCGCGTGAGGAGTCGGAAATGCCGTCTACTCGACTCGGAACCTGACTTCTGGCATCATTGCAATGACGAGCGAGAAATTCTCGATGAACATCTAGCTGCTCAGCAGATGTAAACTCCATTACATTAAACTCTCCTAGCTCATTCTTCACCCACTTCATGAAAGGCTTGGCGATCGGCTCGTACTTCTTGTCTCGGACTAAAATGCAGTACCGTTGCACAGGGTTCTTACGAATGGTGTCCAGCTCCAGTGACGTCATTTCTTGCATAAAATCCATGAATGGCTTCCCCAACAGCTTGCTTTTCGCAGAGGCTTGACGCAGTATTTCATCCCCTTGGGCTTTCATGGTGCTCGCCTCTGTTGGTCGATTCCCTTTGAATTTGTAGAAATCCGATAGAAAATGCTTGGTATGCCCCTCAAACACTAAGCGGAAAACTTGCTCCTGCTCTTCTGGAATAGCGGGGTGATCTCCCACCCGTCCCTCTCGAAAACGAACCATGGTATCGAAGAGCATCTTCTCACTGTTCGCCTCCGTGGCCACTTGGGTCAAGTTGCCAAACTCCGTCATCGCTTGCTGAAATGAGTCTCGGAAAGCCTTCCACGTCATTTCCAATTTTTTCTTGTCGAATTCCAGATCCGTGTTTTCGACAATACCCCTGTACGGGTCCGTGATTGAATCCGTTTCCCATGGAAGCGATGGTAAAAGAATATCAGGATCATATTGCAGCTTCGCAGCACGGAGTCGCTGCTGTCTTTCCTTGCGAAGCTTGCGAGACTTCTTCCTTTGGTCTTCCACCTTCACAGCGCTACTCTCCTTGTGAACTTGCTCCTCCTGGACTTCTCGAAATAGTGGCAAAGGCTTATAGCCTTCCACCAGCTCCGGCAACGTCTTCAGTTTGTGCAGTTTCTGCTCGTCAAAAGACGTCGTCCCGCCGACGGCGTCATCGTGGGTGACACGCTCCTCGTCCCGCAGCGCCGGCGGCGTGTACCACATTTTTACATCCGACTCCGCCGAGACGTCCTTCTTTTCGAGGGGATCGTTCGTCAGACCATAGGTACGAATCATTGGGCCAGTGTCGACCAGTGTTTGTCGGTACCACTCCGGCATCTCCTCAAGATTCTCGCTACGCGGCGGGCGGCAGAGCTCTGGCGGAATGTTTGGCTCTGCATTGGGGGGTCGCTTGGTGACGTTGATAAAGCCCGACGCCACGCTGCCCTCGCTCCCCCGCACCGCCTCGTCTTCCGATTCTACTGTTTGCCTCCCGTCACGTGAAAGCAGTGGCTTCTCCGGTGGGAAGGGGAGCTTCACAGTGGTAGCGCCGCCTTCTGTGAGCGGGGCCGAGGCGGCGGCTTGGCGTTGGTGAATCTCCCTTATACCGTCCTCCACAACAGACCGGATCAACGGCTGATTGGACCGTTGGACGGCGGCAGACAGTTCACCTCTCATCATCGTGGACGTTGGGTCCTTGCCGATTTTTCTCGCCGCCTCCGACTGCTGCTCCAAGGTCTCATGCTCTATCGCAGCTTCTGCGGCCAGCACCGCACCTTGTTCGACGGTAACGCCAGAAGGCAGCATTTCCTGTCCTAATTCCCTCACATGATCATACGCGCGTGGATCGCTCTTCTTATCGTTCCCCTTCAGTGCTTGTCCGGCACCATACGCTTGTACTTTCAGCTTTGTCTTCGCAGCCTCCAACGGGTCTCCCGTGCCAGAGAGCGCCTGGTACGCCTGATCTGGGTCCAAATCCATAACTCCCGACGTAATGCCGTGGAACACATCGCCCATTTCGAGTTGCCGCTGCTCCTCCTCCTGAAGAAGGATTTCGTCGTTCTTCATACTTTGGTGAACAGCTTTTCGCTCCTCCCCTTCAATCAGCCACATGCGGTCGCGATACCGAGTATCCGCCAGGTGTTTCCACGACGAGTCCGACCAGCGCTGCTCGGTGGGAAGCACACGCCTCCTACCATTCTCGTCGTAGTGGTCCAAATAGTCTGTGTAACCCTGTGGCCAAATCATTCGGTCCTTTTGAATCTTAAACCCACGGTCTTTCCAGTGGAGATACCACTCCTGCTCCCTCTCCATGGGATCTTGAATGTAGAGATCGACGCGGTCCCGGATGTCTTGAATCACCTCTTCGGAGGTGGGAATGAGGGACTTTTTCCAGCGCACCTCCCATGGCAGTCCATCCACATCCTGCTGCTCGAGCATCATGTCTCGCCGCAACTGCTGTGATGTCTTCGACGGCCGCTCCCCAGGGCCCTCCACACCATACTTTTCTCGCATGTTCTGCTCCCTCTCAATGTCGGTGTGGTGCCGCTTCTCCTCCGCCACATCTGGCAGTGAAACGAGCTCCAGAGTATTAAGGCCAAACTGCAAATGAGGGGTCATATCAGGAGATTCGAGAATCGACATTTGATTGCCCGTTGTGGGGTCCGCGTTAGGTTGAGCTCGCTGCTTGTCGCGTGAGGTCGGGGCAGAAGACGTGTGCCGAGCACTTGTTCGCTGCGCAGAGTGAATACTCACGGAAAAGGCATACTTGCAGTGCCACACGGCATAAGGAATCCTGCACCTCAGCATGGGAATAAGCAGCAACTCTCAAGGATTACCTCAATGGGAGAGAGCGCACTCTTATTGTTCTTTAAATATATTATGTGTTTTTTTCTCGCTCCTGCAAATAAATGTTTACAACGAAACAACATAAAGAGGCATTTCAAAAATTGCATTGCATTGTATGTCCTCCGATTTCTTGAAGAGCAGCACAGCGTCAACTTATTACGTTTATATATATATATATATTTGTTTGTTTGTTTCTTGTTGTTGCTTGGACAAAGGGGTTGGCGCCTTCTTAAATAATAGTTCTTCTACGAAATAGGGACGGTGCGGCAGTCAATAGGGATGGGCGGCGAAGTAACCGGACGAGTTGCGGAGGTAGTTTCTTTGCGCACCGTGTTGGGACTCTTTCGACGGGTCACCTTCTCCGTCAAAGGAGGCAGCGGCTCCCCTCGACAAATCGTCTCAATGTCCTGTCCTGTTAAAGTTTCCCGTTGTAGCAAACCCTCCGCAATAAGCGTTAGCATCTTTTGGTTTTTCTGAATCAGCTCCTTTGCATCCTTGTATGCATCGGACACCAGACTATGCACCTCCTGATCGATTTGCTTCTTTGTCTCTTCCGAGATGTACGCCCCATCTGCTGTGCTCACCGGTGCAAAGAAGACGTGCCCCAAGCGGTCGCTGAAGCCAAATCGGCGGATCATGTCCCGTGCCATCTCCGACGCCTGCTGGAAGTCGGAAGAAGCGCCGGTGGTCACATCCTGGTCACCCAGAATCATCTCCTCGCCAACGCGCCCCGCGAGGCACACTCTCAGCCTGGCCAAGCACTGGCGTTTCGTCTGGAAGTGCTTGTCTCTCTCCGGGAGCTGTTGCACGAGTCCCAACACCCCACTGCCACGCGGGACAATGGTAGCCTTGTGAATCGGTTCGGTGCCCTCCGACTGCAGCAGCAGCGCCGCCAGCGCGTGGCCCCCCTCGTGGAAGGCGGTGATGCGGCGCTCCTCCTCCGGAATGCACTTCTGGCTCTCTGCCCCCATCATAACGCGGTCCTTCGCGTACTCCACATCCTCCCGCGTCACAGCCGGGCGGTTCAGGGTAGCGGCGCGAATGGCGGCGATGTTCACCAGATTGCTGAGCTCCGCCCCTGTGAAGCCCGAGGTGCCGCGGGCGATGTCCATAGCCTGCACAGAAGAATCCGCCTTCACCTTGTCCAGATAGAGCTGCACAACATCGGTTCGTCCCTTCATGTCGGGGGGGTCCACGGCGATCACGGTGTCGAGCCGCCCGGGGCGCGTAATCGCTTTATCCAGCACCTCCGGCGTATTCGTTGCGGCGATGACAATGACAGAGCTGCTAGACTGGAAGCCGTCCATTTCGGAAAGCAGTTGATTAAGAGACATGCGTGAGACGCCTGGGTCTAGGGTGGAGCGTCGAGTGGCCAACGCATCGATTTCATCAATAAAGATGACTGCGGGACTTGCCTTCTTCGCCGCTGCGAAGATCTCCCGGATGCGCTTCGAGCCTACTCCCACAAACATTTCATCAAATTCACTGGCAGACGCGTAAAAGAAACTTACTCCGGCCTCTTTCGCAATGGCCTTCGCCAAAAGGGTTTTCCCGCAGCCCGGAGGGCCCACGAGCAGCACACCCTTCGGAAGACGCCCACCCAGACAAGTGAATTTTGCTGGGTCCTTCAAAAAGGCCACTAAATCCTCGAGTTCTTCCTTCGCCTCGTCGCACCCGCGGATTGTACTGAAGGTGACGTCCAAGTTGTCAAGGTTCACCGGCTCCGGCGAAGACTCACGCAGCACCATTCTCAACATCAAGTTGGGATCATCTACCTCGCTAGAGCTCTTGGAGAGCGAACTCAGGAAAACTTGAAGTTCAGTGAGAATATAGCTGATGCCTAGAAAGATAAGAAACGAAAACCACAAGCTCCATTCTTTCGAGTCAGACTTCGTATCGGAAAGATTCGCCAGCACAAGGGGATTTCCAGGTGTGCCCAGTGGCACGGAAGCCAGTGCAGGGTAGCTGTCCTGGCGATGTCCCATCGAAGCGTCCCCCGCTGGCGGGAACGTTGGTTGTCCGTACTGAAGAGGTGGGGGGGGAGGTGGGGGATGGGCAGCATTTCCAGATGAGTAAAAGCCGGAATGCTGCAGTCGTACTGCATGGCGAAGTGGAACACCCGCTATTGTCCATCTTACTAATAAATCGCTAGAGAAGACCCGGACGCAAGCATGGCGCTTCACATCATGAGAAAAGCGCAGAACGACGGAATTTCGAAGAGTCATACACTTGATAGATAAGTTGCCAAAGAGTGAATATTCTGCTTCGTTTCTACTTGGATTTCTATCCTTTTAAAAAAAATAATGAGAAGTAGAAAATGTCTTATTCACAAAGCAAAACACTTTAAAAAGTTTACAAAAAAAAAAAACATATTAATAATAGTTAAATAATAGTATGAATAATGATCCTCTTCTATTAAAAAGGAAAAAGCATTCATATGTGCTGCAGGGAAATTAAGCAAGTTCCATAAAGTTAAAAAGTGAAGGTAATAATTTTTTTTGTGACTCTTCACAGCTGTGAACAAAGCCATGTTTAAACTTCGGTAGAGCGGACCCAGCAAGCAAACGCTACCATACTCCGTTGTTCCGATCATTATTCCAATAATCACAATTGGTATGTAGTTTGAATCATTTCCCTCAGGCCTACTGGAGTAGCAGACCACTTCTGCTGCATCCATCCAGCGCATTGCTGATGCAAAAGTAGCAACAACCCACGTAGTGCCTGATGTGTGTTCGGATACTGAGAAGCGGCCTGCTGCCAGCTGAACACCATCGCCAGAAGAGAGTGTCCATAATTTTCAAGAACTGGAGACTGGAAGTTGGGCAGTACAGCACACAAACTGGAAGTTGCCTCTGACTTCAGAGTGTCATTAGTTCCGCGCGCCAATAGATCAGCGATGACAGCAATATTCGCTTGAAGAAGAAGCTCTTTAGAAAGGTGTGGAAGCGTACAGCTCACGTGGGAGGCCATTTCAATGAAAAACGGCAAAGATTCTCCGTGAACATCATTTCGTAGAATTCCGTTTACAGCGAAGAACGTGGCGGAGGCCAAGGGGTATTCCGGCTGATTCTTTAGGAGTCGTGTCCCCAGCACCGTTAGCTGATTCTTGCATCGAGGATCTTCTTCATCAGCAAGCCGGCGGGCAATTTTCGTGTGGATCGACTGTAAAATATCAGGGCTGATACATTCATTATCAAACGAACCAGTAATGGACCCAAGCAGAGTAATGCATGCAATTTCCACATTTTTCCGGTTGCTATTTGAGGCGTTGTCCCAGATATGAAACGCCGCAGTTGAAAGCGTGTTGAAGCAGCCCCTGATTTCACTCTGATAATCCCGAGTCGAAATGCAGTGAATGTATCCTGTGCAGCTCAACAGAACATTAAACAGCAAGTCCGCATCTTCCGTTTCATTCCGTTGTAAGAGGTCGCCTAAAACTGCCGTCCAAGTCTTTAAGCTCTGAGCAGCAGCGGGAGAATCAGGCTGGTGAACCAACAGCTGAAGCACGCCACGGTCCAGGGAGAAAATGTCTTTATCGATGACACTGTTAGGAGCATTATTCACAAATGCAGCGTAGGAATGTTCGAAGGCGGCAGCTCGTGTTGCCCGTTCGGACCTCAGGGCCGCAGCCAGCATGGCAAAGCTCGACGGGTCTCCTTGAGCAAGAAAAGGAAGCACATTCATGAGGAAGTGGATGAGCGCAGATAAATTACTCGTGTGATACACGGAAAGGCACTGGCATAATAGCGGAATACGGGGGGCGAACAATGCGGCGCAAGCCTCCTTCGAGGCTCCATACTTTTGAACCACGATCATCGCATCCAAAAATCCACTGATCGCAGCGTATTGAACCCGCTTGCTGGTGCTTTGTAAGCAAGACGCGATGGACTGCACGCAGTAACCGAATAACGATGAATCAATGGTGTAGAGACTTTCCAGTCCTCTGGATAGTCCCCAGAGCGCCATACTCTTTACACAAACATGTTGACTCTCGTCTTCCAGCTCTTGAGCTACGAACTTTGCCACAGACGGGAGCATGCTCTCCAGTTGTGAGAAACAGCTGGGGGTCATCGTTCCTAAAACTAAATATCCTACTTCCTTCGCCTTCCAATCTTGGCTGTTCCACATCTCACTGATCTTTGGGCTGAGAAGCCCAAAAGCAGCGTTTGGCTCAAAGAGGCACACCATCTCTATGCACTTACTCGCCGACCGGCGTAGTGTTTTGGCAGCCGCATCGTCCTCTAAACAGTTGTCCTCCGCGATGTCTTTCTCCCCCGATGATGGCATGTTGGAAATCGTGCTCCGCAGCCGGTAGTCATCGTTGGCCATAATGTCCTCGATCTCCTCCTCCGTCAGGTAAGTCGAAGCCACAAGCGCATCCAGCAGAGTCGGTATTTGAGGATATATTGGGCCTGCCAGAAAGGCACCAGAGCCTTCACCACACGACTGCTCGAAAGCCTCCAGGATGCCAATCACGAAATTCACCGCTTCGGCTACCATTTCCGATTGCTGGGACCGAAAACTAGAATTGCAAATGAGATCCAGAGCAACCCCGACCCAAATATTCTGAAGACGCTCCTGATTGCGCGTTAAGGCTTCGGGGGGGAAATAATCAAAATAGTCTAGCAATAAATAGCAAGATCTCAGTACCTCAATGACGAATGCCACATCATTATTGCAGTTGCATTCAAGAAGACTGGTGCAAATTTCGGCGAAACTCCAGCTTGCACTGACTAAGCCATGCTGCAGGTCAGATAGTGTCTCCACGTTCCATTCCAGCAGGTACGCCTGCTCGTAGATATTGTAGCACATTCGAAATGCAGCCTTCTGTATCTCGACGGGTGCGCTGGGATCGCGTGCCAAAGCACAAACCTGGGTCACGATCTTCTCGCTGGACTTTCCAACTTGCTTTGGGACATCTTCCATAACGTACTGCAAGGCGTAGAGCGCACTCAACGTTTTGAGCCCGCCGGCGCAGAGTAACTCTTCCAGCAGCAAAGAGCCTAGATCGAGACCATTACTGCTCCACCACTCGAAGGATGTGAGACTAGTAATTTTTACGACGATCTGGGCAGCGACTCTCGCCATGTGCGGGTTGGGTGCATCCCTTAAGACTTCGAGAGCTTTAGAAGCCGCCGCTTGCACCGCTGCTTCGCCGAGTGCGTGTCGTGCCCTGTTCAAGTTGTTTTTTAGTGTTACCCCAGCCAGACGTCGGTATGTGTTCCAAGAGGCTCCACTAAGCTCTGCTTCGGAAACAGGGCAGTTTGGTGTGGAGAAAACAGTGGAAAGGAGCACGCAAAAATGAGGATTCAGTTCATACTGTTGTAACTCTTTGTACGCTGCTTTGGAGTTCGATACGATGACACCGTTATCCCGTAAGAGTTGCACCACTTGAAGAATATCACTAGCGGTCGGTGCGTAGCCAGACATATTGGTAAATGTGGTGGTAATGATAGAGATAAAGATTTGTTAGATAATTGCTGCTTCTTCTCCCGGTCGTTCCTCTATTTCTTATTTTAAAGTGAAAGTGTGGAGTGCAGCCGCACTACACTGTAAATATGTTGTTGTTGTTGTTTTTAGTGTTTCACTACAAAAACAGAAGAGAATACACAAAGGTCCGCCTCCGCTGCAATCCGTTTTGAATGATGTCGACTCAGCTTCGGTGCGGCAAGCAACAAATCAGTTAATGGGCTAATTAACAGCAAACACGGAGAAGAAAAGAGAAAAAAACAGGTTCCATTTTGCACATAGAATTTTTCTTGGCACTGTATCCGGAGGGTACACACAAATCTTATATTTGTTTTTAACGCACTGTTAGAAATGAAATAATCGTTTCCGGTATGTGGACCGATGAATGTAATCCGCTGTTCTCCACTGTCTGCAGGGATGCGAACAAACGAAGAACCGACACACATAAGCAAAAAAAAAAAAAGTTGTATGTGAGAGCAGAACAACTCTAGCCTAGTTCTTCTTGCTGTCCCAAATAAGTGTTACAGGACCATCACTAACTTGAGGAATGCTCATATACGCCTGAAAACGCCCAGTTTGAACTTTTTCATCACAGTAATCGGCTCTGAGGCGATCTCGAAGTGCATAAAACAATTCCGCAGCTTGTTCCGGCTTCATTGCGTTGTGAAAATCTGGTTTGGTTCCCTTCATCACGTGAGCCAGCGTAAACTGTGAGATTAAGAGAATTCCCCCATTGATATCTTTCACATTTTTAGACCACATTTTCCCCTCATCGTCAGGCCAAAGTCGAACCGTCAAAAGTTTACGAGCGAGAGCCTCCATGTCCGCCATCGTATCTTCCCTAACCACACCCACTAGCACGGACACTCCTTGCTCAATAGACCCAACGACTTCTTCGCCCACATGAACGGCAGCCTTGGTAACGCGCTGAATCACAAATTTCATAATGACGCAAAAATAGAAATAAAATCGCAATAACGCAAAGCGAAGTCAAATAAAGAAACTCTCAGATATCTAGTGATAAAAATAAACGGAATAAATACACAACAAATCATTTCAGAATGGAGGGAGGAGGAAAAAATGAAGTAAATACAAACGTCTACTGCAAGCACAACAAAAGAGATATAAAAAGATTCATGCTCGACTCCTAGAAACTTCTCAAATTAAACTATAGAAAAATGTGTTTGAAGTAAAGTACTCCTAAGTGTTGGTTGAATTGTAAATAATTGCACGATTGAAAAGTCCTTTTTTTCTTCGCCATTTTTTCAGCCTCTTTTCTTTCTTCCCATGCTCAAGGTTTTCAAGAGAGATTCCGTCGAGCATCCTCTGGCTTCAAAAACGCGGCGCTTGGCAGTGATGGACAGTGCTGCGTCTCGTCCTGAGAGAGGTTTATGACCAGCGCTTGGACTACAGAGCGCCCGGATGTCATTCTTCGCTCGGTTCATCAAAGCACGGCGAATAGAGAACACGCGTGCACCGCAGCGGCGCCACTCCGAGCCGAACACCTCCTCTTCTGCAGCTGGCGTCACGGACCACCACCACACCGTCCCACGGCCGGCACCTCCCTCCCTCTCTAGACGCAGCGACGCCGCCTGCAGAGCCTCCCTCACCCCCTCCGGCGCCGCCACCCGCGTCCCGCCACGCGGCGCACACCCCCGGTCGAGCGGCGGGAGCGCCACCACACGCAGCAGCGGTGCAGCGGCGCACGACCGCTCCCCGTTCAGCAAACGGCACTTCAGGTCGCCTAGCAAAGGGCAGGAAGTCTCCGAGGAGAAGAGAAAGCGCACGGCATTTTTGGTGAGGGCGAAAGTAACCGGGCGAGGCAGGGGAGACGGGGATTGCACTGCCTCCACCACGCTGTGGAGAGAGAGGGGTGGAGTAGGCTGAGCGAGGACACGAAGAGCTCCAGCCGTGACGACCACCACTGGCCCTGCACGGCAGCTGGGCGCCAACTCCTCGAAACTCGTGACGAAGACCGTCGAGTGCAGCGCGTAGCCATACACGCGGTCCACAACAGCGATCCGACGCTTTTCGGGCGAACACCCGAGATGATAAAGGGTGTCCAGCAGCAGCAGCGCCTCTCTGCGGCTCTCCAGCGCTGCGGTGTGCACTGCTTCAGGATCGGTGTGCCTTGTCTTGTCAACGGAAAAGAAATCCGAAAGAACTTCATCCAGCGATTCGTAAAGCGAGACCACCAGCTGCTCCAGAGACCACTGAGCGTCGTGCCACACACTTGAAGGCTGGCAAAGCAGTAGCGTCCACAGCTGGAGACGCCACTCGCGGTGCGCTAGTGTCAGCCATCGGCACAGCTTGGATCGCGGATGTACCGAATCGGAGCGCCACGGATGGGACCGACTCCGCGCCGCTGCCGCATCGCAGAGGCCGCCATACAGAAGAAGACCGCCCACTGAAGTGGAGGCCGCCGTCTCATTGTTCGTCGCGCTCACGTCTATCGGGGAAGTCAGAAATGCTTCAGGGTCGTCCAGCCAGTTTGGAAGCGCAATGGTGGGGGAGGACATCGAGAAATGAGCCGCTAAGCGGTTCTCTGCTGGCGCGGCGCGTGTAGCCTCTGGACCGTCTAGCGAGGACAGCGTCGAACAGTGATGGAAGGGTCTGTTCTGCTCCAGACACCGCAGTGCCTGCTGGGAGAAACTGAGCAGCACGTAGGGAAGAACTCGAGCGAAAGCTGGAAATGCAGGAGTAGTCTTTGAGTTGGGGCAGCATCCGTAGTGCACTAAAAATTGAAGGATCTCACTCATCATCGCGGGAACATCTTTCTTTTCTTGAAGTGCATCGTCCGAGGACACACACTTCGTCCCCTTCCAGCTATTCCGCATCGAAATTTCAAAAGGAAAACACATGACTGCTATCTCTCCGGTGCGCACTCCCTTCTTTAATACTGGCAAGGGTGCCACCCCTATCAATGTACGAAACAGAAGTTCTGCGCAGGTCATCAAGATGGTCTTTTGGCCTTCACTGGGAATATTCACTTCCGCCAACCACTGGGAGCGCAGCACCACAAACACATAAACCGCGCTTCTCCCCAGACGTTCCATTTCATTTCCCTCTGCGCCGCTGCCGTCCGCCGTCTCTGCTGCGGCTGCGAAAGGTAGCACGTTGGACGCTCCATCAGTGACGGAATCCAGGAAGAGACGCTGCTGCAACGACGCCATGTAGGTTAGAAGCTCCACTGCCATAGCAGCAACGCCCGACCACGAGGAGCTCTTCGCTAATGAAGAGAAGAGCCCCAAGGCCTCCCCCAGCCGCTCCAAGTCCGGCGGTGCTCCACGCTGCGGCGGTCGATGAAGGGATGCATGAATCGCACTCTTGAGAAGCCGTGCCGTGAAGCTCGTCAGCTCCTCATCGCGTTCCGTTGCTCGTTGATCTCGAACAGTCGGGCCCCGCTGGGGCTCCCAACGCACTGCACGTCCGAGCCGGTGCCAGCCCCACCACACTAGCCCTGTCACCTGCTCTGTGAAGGACGGTGCTCGACTGTTGCTACAAGAAGACGAGCGGGAAGCCTCGTCAGCGGAAGTCTTCTCTTCAACGGGTGTTTGCCTGCCCAACGCTCCTTCCGACCGGCACAGAAGGAACATCAGCCGCGTCACCAGTTCCGGATCGCCTTGCTGAGCTGCCACCTCAGCACAGTGCACCACCACAGCGGAGACATCCAGCGGTGGACCACCCGAAAAACGCTGATGCCCCGCATCCATTAGACGAGCTCGAGCCGCGACTTCCAGCACTTCCAGCGCCGTCGCCTTACTGGATGATGTGCCTACTTGCAGGAGAGCAGCCGTCGTTAGCGGAATGGTCGCGGCAGAGTAAAAAATACGCTCGCCATGCGGGTCTGTGAACACGACGTTGGGACGGTGAGAACTTCTTTTCGTGGATTGCACGGCGTATTCCGAAGATGTACGAGTGAATAAGAGTGCGTGGGAAACAACAGCCAAAGCTTCGGGTTCCTCATTTCCTTCACAGCTCTCTACGCTGGAAGGTAACAAGGCGGTGTTCCGTTGCAGCTTCCCGAATTCATTCCTGACCTCCAGACCTAGAGTTTGAAGCAGCCATTGAAGCGCTTCTACACCCTCAAGTCCATCCATCACGGTACAAACGATGGTTTGCTTGATCGTAACGACATCACTTGGAGCGAGATCCCATGCAGACATTGCACCACGTTGAGGATGAACAGGTTTGTTTAGCAAGTCAAAAAAAAGAAGTGAAATTTGCTTTATCCATTTGATATTCTCTGGGCTTTTGTGCATGACAAGAGCACGAAGGAGGTTTTGGAAGTCCTTTGGGGCAGCAGCTAAAAGAGAGTGGCTCTTGTGGGTCCCGGTAGGTCTGTAAAAAGAGAAGTGGTGTCTGCCTTCCTGGCGTAAACACAGCAGCGCGGCTTCTCCCACGGCGTTGCGCGATAGCGGACGGGAGGCGAGGCGCCGCACCCAAAACTCATTACGGCTCGTAGCGGTTGCCGGTGTGGGCTGTGCACCACTCGTCACGGAGGCTCTCCAATGGAATCCCGTCCGGCGCTCACCAGCATTGACGCGGGTAAATTTGGAGTGAGAGCAGAAATTATTCAAAAGAAACGTGCCTGCTGTGAAGAGAAAGCACTTTCGGCTGGAGCGTTGCATTCGCAGTCCACGACGTCTCGTGACTCAAAGCATAAACTGGTGTGATGCTTTATTATGTGTGCCGCTGTTCTCTCAATGGGGTTTTTTTGTGGATAGAAAAAATAAATGTTTTACTCGTTTCCTTCCGATTCGTTTAGCTATCCGAATCTGTAATGAAAAAGAGGGAAGAAGCGAGAGAAATAGGATAACACAACGAAGCAGAAGCAGAAAAGAAAATACAAAAACCACAACGAATATCTGGTACATGTCCCTAACAGTAGAAGTAAAAATAATAATAAAGAATTTTAAAAAATATTTTTGACTAGAAAGAGAGCGATTCCCTTTCGTAGTCGCATATTAACTAACGCATATTTCCTCGATCGGCAAGTAAAAAGTCTATACGGAAATACGTACCGTACTTCAAAAGCAGTGTTCTCACGACGGGTACACCTGCTCATCGCACCCTAATAGGTTGCCTCACATCATGGTCATCACTCAGCTCCACGAAAGCAGAAGGATCCTTTTTACTTTCCAAGAATAGCCGCGAGAGTTTCAACGCCGTTGAGATCGCGTAACCGGTGTCTCATCTCGTCCGAGGAGGTCGCCACTTTCGAGACGGCAATGCCCAAGTTCTTCTGCGCGGTTAAGCTCTGGGTTTCCCACAGCTGCAGCTGGGAAAGCGTCCCCGTCATTCGTTGCGATTCTGCATCGGCCTTTTCATGTGCGAGAAGCAGCGCCGACCCCCTTGTTTCCCGGAGAGCGCTGAGAAGAACGTCCATGGCTTTGCATTCCGTGAGAACTGCGTTGACGGCGGATCGCTGATCCGGCTGTCTCACTGTGTCCATCAGAAAGCCAACGAGAATTGAGGCATTTCCCAATGCAACGATCGACAGGGTCCACTTGAGCGAGGGAGAGCTGGTGGCCGCACTGGTGCGGGAGGTGGCAGAAGCTTTCCACAACTTGACCCCCGCCTCGGTAGGTGTGCTAGACAACGAAATAACAGTCAGAAGCGACTGGATACCGCGCTGTTGTATCCCCTTTTCTGTGGTCTCATCCACTCTCATCGGCCTACTGTGCAAAATAGCGAGGATCGTCGTCAGATGCTCCAGTGTCTCCCACTGCGATTCGTTTGACTTGCTGAGTGCGGTGCAGCTGCTGGACGTGCTCTCTAGCATCTGCCACAAGGGTGGCAGAGAGCCAGGGCCACTGCCAGGCGTTTGCATCAATACCCTCAGCGGTTCGTCCTTGTACACAAACTTCGAAAGGACACCAAGCATTTTGGATAGGACAGGCGACAATGCGCTGTCGGTATTTGTGAAGTGCTTCGCGACTAAATCCCAAGTTCTGCAGCCTAACGTAGGGGTGATCATACCCTCCCACATCCGAACGAATGTTTCCCTATCTGGGGCGGCAATAGCCAAGTTGAAGAGTAACGAGTAGCAGGCTTCTAAAAAGCGCAAGTGATGTGGTTGGTCCAACGGCGCTTCTTCACAGAGTCGGAGGGCGGATGTCATCGAAGCGCACAAGTGCGTCGACCAGGCTTTTTCTGTGAACTGGGCGGGTATCACCCTTCCCTCGCCTGATGTGTCCGAGGTGACGGACATTGCTGTGCGCTTCAGGGCGAGTGTCACGCCCACCGTCTGTATAGGAAGGGGGACCCCATCGTGTAGGCAATGCCGTACCACCTCGAGAATCATTTCAGAGTGCCTCTCCAGGCCATCTGGCCGTTCCTTCGTCACAGACGGTCGGAACAGTTGATCCGTCACTGTAAGAGTGTCCCTGTGGAGGTAGGGGGGGGCCAACGCCACTGACGCTCCTCTCGCATGCATACTGGCGGTGATGAGACGAGTATATTGAAACAAAGTGACCAAATCCATGGAAGTGGTGGTCTTCGCCTCAGCACTGGACGACGAAATGATCATCCAGAGGCTGGTCAGAGGCTTCCACTCTGCCTCTAGCATGGAGTTTACCAATTCGGTGTAGGGAGCGTAGAGGCTAGTGAGACACTCAAGAACAGCATTGACAATCGTCTGAAATAGTGGATGCACCACACCCTTCTCTTTCCGCTTCTGTTCCACGAAAAGACGCAGAAGGGAGTTCATGCGCTCAAGAAGAGCCTTCACCGCCTCCTCAGGAGCGTCTTGAGAAACGGTTTCACACCCATCAAAAAGATTAGCGAGTAGTCGCAAAGAAAGCAGCAGTGGGGAGGCGAAGCTCGTAGGCTCCTTTTCCCTCTGGACGTCCTTCTCCACATCGGGATGCAAAACAAGTTCGCTCGTTTCGCAGATCTTGGAGAGAGAAGTCGCCAAAGCGAGAGTGTTCGCGACACCGCCGCGCAAAGCAAATAGCACTGATGCGCCGGTGCTATACTCTTGAATTACCCGAAATGCCACTTGCAACGATTTGGAGCATTCGTCCAGATGGGGATCCCCTTCCCGTTGCTGCGCCAACTGCTCGGCGGCATTGCACAAGTCTTCCGCTTCTTTTTTATTGTTCTTGCTTGTATCCTCTATAAAACGGTGGCTCCGGATAAGCTCTTCTTCTGCACGGCACAACCACGAGCGTAGCATCAAACCTTCTGAATTGTTGGGTTCAAAACGAAGGGCCTGAGACACATCTTCGAGGGCCTCCACTGGTCTGTGAAGATATCGGAGAGCAGTGGCACGTCGCAGGAGCGCTTTCACATTTCTTGGCTCGCGACTTACCACAAAAGAAGCGTCCTCGCATGCTTGAATGTACTTTCCTAGTTTGTTCGACGCTAACGCCCTGTTGTTGTGCAGAACCACCACTAGCTTTGGATCCACTGGAGCAAGTTTGATAGCGCCGTCATAGTTCTGAAATGCCTTCTCCCAGTTTCCTTGTTGCACCTGCTTAGCGCCGTCCTCCTTCAATCGTCGTGCCTCCTCTAGAGAGATTCGTTCCGCCTTCGTAAAGAGTGCTTCGTCCTTCAAGTCGTAGTAGTCCTTCTCCACGGGCTTTTCATCGACGGCCTTCAGCATCTGATCAATAAAATCATCCCGTTCAAAACGAGCATAATTTTTCGGCTCATACCGCATTTTAATCTGCTGCAATTTTGCTGCCTCATCGGCCTCTGCTCGCGCTTTCCACTTCTTCTCGCGAGCCTCATGACGAGCGACGTCATCCATGGGGTCCGAATGTAGAATCTCGTCCACAGCAGAGGTGATATCATCGATACGGCTCACCCAGTCCTCTACCTCCTTATTAGAAGGGCCGGACATCGGTAGGAAGTGCTGCTCTACCCTGGTACTGGTCTACTCTTTTCGAGTAAAGCCTTTACTAGTGGACATAGCAAAAAACAAAAGGGTTCAAAAACAAATTCAAGAACTAAAAAATGAAAGATTATTTTAAAAAAAAATACAAGATGAGCAGGTGTCGCCATATAACACTACATCCTTTTATTTTATTTTTGTCAACTTTAATTCCTGTCGTAATAATCAACGATCAAGCATGTTCTATGTGATCTAGGCCAATGTCATCACCCCCGGTTACAGGTGTTGGTGTTATCAAGTTTTCCATAGCACTTTTAATGCCGCAGCCCGAGCAGTAATGAGTGTATGGCGACAGAGGCACTGCACGCTACTCCTACAGCAGAAGCAGTAAAACGGGAAAGGAACTGTGGCGTACAACCTCTGTTTTCCATCTTCTTATGCACCCAACAAGAATTGGTCTATAATCGATTTTAAAAGGGGATTATTGTGTGGGTCTCAATTTTACTCCCGTTCTTCGTAAGCAAGATTCTTGCCTGTCCTTTTGTTTTATTTTGTTAGTGTCACTTCTGTGGCCTTAGACGCCGTGACCCGTGCCCCACCCACCTGAATAGCGTCGTTGACGACTCCCCCAAACGTCAGCAGCGCTGTGTGTGCCGCTACGCACTTCGCGTTAAACCGATTCCCTGCTGCCAACTTCATTTCCATCAGCAGCTGAGGCGACATGGGGGTTCGCTTTGAAGAATTGGAAAGCTCCTGCAGCTCTTCTGCCACAAGGTCACCATACAATAGCTCCGCAAAGTACGCTTCATCATAGTTGAATACGGTACGTCGGATCACAGACAAATAACTATCTGACAACGTCTTCGCAACTGCTGTATTATACTCGCAAAGATCATCTGTGGTGCTAAAAGATGTTCCGTCTAAAAACGATAAAAACTGCAGTGCAGGACAGCTAAAATCATTCGCACCTTCAATTACCCCAGAAGTCTCATAAGGGTGGTCCGAGGCACTATGGGTACGAGAGCCACTCGTACGACGAAGGCTCTCCTTTCTTAGTTTTCGAAACGGCTCTCTCAAAGTCATTTCTCTCGCATTGGTCACTGTGGAAGGTCCGAAGTTGATGGTAGGATCCTTTCGTTTCCGCTCACTGCGTGATCGAGTAGATTTGTCCTTCGTTCGATCACGCGACTCTCGTTCGTATCGCTTCATTTTCTCGAGCCAGCACCGAATGTGCACAATGCGCTCCTTGATCGAATCCTTCCCAATGCTATGGGCAGACACTTCCTCTACAGGATCAAAGTGGCGGCACCCCACGCGACGCTTCGGTGGAGCAGCGATGTCCTTCTCCAACTCGAGCTTGTTTTTCCTCTTTCGGTCGGAATCGCACTGCGTTCTCGATTCCGCGTCGTTCGCACTGCCTCCGGAACCATTACGGCACATACGATTTCTTGACTTCCGCACATCAACACCATTTTCGGAACCGGCCATGGGTGCTGGCCCCGTCGCTACTGAAGACTTCTCCATCGTATCTACCCTACTCACTGATAGCAAACTATTTCCCCTCACGCTCTTCCCTATTTTACAATATCTTTCCTCCGCAGCGCTAGCACGCTCACTCGGCGTCTTTACACCTTTCATTTTTACTTCGGACAACTCCCCGCAAGAGATCACAGACTCCTCCAACAAACTCCCCTCACTGGGATCCAGCAGCCTCCTATTTGTAGACAAACGAAAATCAAAACTTCGCGAGCGAAAACGCACCCACGGGAAACCTTTCAAAAACAAAAAAACTAGAATACGCCACATACACACCCACCAACAAAAAAAAAAAAAAGGAAAGAGACAGAATACAATGTCATAGATAGCTAGCATGGGGACACGCACATGCGGCGTGCCACACGACAACGATCCCGGCGTGCGTGTTGTTTCTAGTGCTCTCTTTTCGCGGTGGCCACCACCAGCGCTTGCTGCATCT
>JASAOA010001646.1:0-31047 GCA_030849815.1 Vickermania spadyakhi | reverse complement strand
CTGGGTCGGCACCACAGCGTTGTGCTCGCTGGGAGTCACGGCCAAGCTGGTTTCCTTAGATTCTCCCATTGCTTGTAAAGTAGGACGGTAAAAACGGTACTTGAACACTGAATGCTAGAAGAGAAAAAAAGAAAAAGAAAGACACGAGAAGAGGTAAAGAAGCAGAGCAGTTCTGAAGATGGGAGAAAGCGTTAGAGGCTCAGGCTGCGGTAGAGTTGTCAAATCTATATTGATTTCCACAGAAAGCAAAGATAGTGCTGTCGTATTTATTTTTAATTAACATTATCAGTGTTGTTGATGTTGTTCGTTTGCTTGGTTATCAGGCATTACAATGATTTGTGAGAACACGCCCGTAGATCGGGAGAGTAGAGAAATAAAACTAGTAGAGACCAAAGCGGATAGAAAAGCATAATAAAAACGATAAAAAGTGATCCATTTCGGTAACATTGGGTAAAAATCTTTTTCGTTGGTCGTATTGGATGAGTTCCTTATAATTTCGACACTTCACCGAGGGACTGTGACGCCATTTTTTGGAACGCTTCGCTTTGGGCTAGCAGGACCGCCTGACGAAACTCTCGTTCAACAACTTGTCGTGTACAGCCTCCGAATGGTACGTTGTTAGGGACATTAAGCCCATTCATAAGAGCTGTGAGAAACACTGCTGTGCCGTCCTCTTCACCGCCTACATACAGAATATTTTTGCACAGTCGGTCGTCCATCATTGGGCCGCTGTTATGCGTGGACTCGAGGAGTGCGTCCAAGGACGGAGCAGGCCGTCCATCCGGGAGAAGATTCGGTTCCTGCAGCCGTTCCCTCTCTGCTGTGCGAGAGAGTCGCCGGTGAATTCGACGATGTCTTTCAGACCGTTGGGCATGCTTTTCGATAGAGACGAAGTAGACGTCCGGAAACACTGTGAGCTCATAGTCCGTCGACTGAGGGTTGTCACCGAGGGAGACCGCATTACAGCTTGTCACGATCCCCGCAAAGTCCTCTGCTTCGCCAGGGGCCTGACGGTGCTCCACGCACTTTCCTAACACGTACCGCAGAGCGGTGGACTTGCTGATGCCCAGCTTGGAGAAGACGACACTGTTTGGCTGAGGCATGCAGTGGACACCCGCCTGAATTAACTGAGGTACACGACTCGTGAAGTATGTTGAATAAAGGGACAACGGAAAGCCAAGAAGGATCATCTGAGCGATGCCGTTCTCCTGACCGCTGCGACCGGATATCGAGAACGCCCGTTCGAGTTCCTTCTCCTCAACTCCTAGTAACGAAGCGATGCCGTTCGAAAACTGCTGGGCTGCCGATCGCAGTCGAGTTTTATGCGGCTCCGACAAACCATTGAGAAGGACTCCCGAAATAGTCGACGCCACTTCAGATGTTCCAGACAGCGGTGCTGCTTTCGAAGAGGAAAACGCCACTGTCTCAGCAAATTCAATGCGCAGAATCCCGAGCACAAGAAGTAGACCGCATCGAGACCTAAGGTAGGTCATTATCCACTGAACGACCGCTGGAGGTGATGGCTGATAGGAGACGGGGTGAAAGGGATTCACTTCTATCTTCTTCACTCCTGAAGTCCCACAAGAGTTCTCCAAGAAATACGCTTGATGCAAAAAGGTGAGGAACTTCTTCCACATTGTCTTATATCGACGGGAGAGATCCTGAATCTTTGAAATAACATTGGGTTTGCCTTGCAAAATATCCTCGATGTAGCTCATATAGAGCTGGCAAACAAGCTCTCGTACAATTTCACCTGTACTCCCGTTAATGCACGTGCCCTTTACCGCCGCCTCCTTACGCACTCGTTCGGGGATTCCATGTGTATCCTCCTGGAACAGCACAATTGGCTGCTTCACTCCAAATGCCGCACACTGCTGCGTCGACTCCTCCGTGGCGCGATGAAATCGATCGATGTAGTGCGGCACCATCACGACGTCTTCCGCGGAGCAGCGGTATAACACGGCACCGGTGTAGAAGCTGAGGAGCAGCGTACCGCAGCGGCACGGCCCCACATCTTTTCCGCCGGGTAAACGGCACCCGACGAGGTATTTCCGGAGAGGGAGATAGAGCTGTTGCAGCACTCGGGTGTCTGCAGTCGTCACGACACACACATTGCCGCCGTGCGTCAGCCACCGCTGGAGAGGCTCAAAGCACGGGCTACTGGTGATGGGCAAATACTTCCCCTTTGCCTTATGCGGCGTTGATAAAAGTGTTCCATCGAGGTCTGAGAGTAGCCAATAGTTGCTCAGCATTGGTCCAGCAAAAATGCTTTTTCTTTTCCGATAAGTACAGTGTATTTCTTTCGCCTGCCACTCTTCTCCAAAAAGTACTTTCACAGCGAAAATACAGTAAAACTTTAAATCAATGGAAGAACGTGGAAATCATTTTGATTTGTGGTGACGGGACAGTTCTGTGAAGTTAGATGTGCCGTTATCCTGTAAACAAACCTCTCAACGCTCACGTCACTGAAAAAAAAAAAGGGAAATTAACATTATATATGTATTTCTTTAATCAAAGTTACACGAAATTAGTTATCCGATCTACGGCTGGCGTTCTGTCTCGTACCCTCGTGCAATACCGACTTTACCTTGTACGATTTCTTTCTGAATTGGTGTCTCACCTGCTCGAAGCTCGAGGCCCACGTAGGAACGCTCGTACAAACGGTCTAGGGCATGATTTCCACCCGTACCAACGCTCACGGATGCGGAGGAGCGCACCAGCTGCGTGGATTCTTCCCTCCATCCTTTTGAATCGGAAGAGGGCTGCTCCGCCTGCTGCAATGCCTTCTCCAATGGATCCCTTACGTATTCCAGTGCAGTATTAAAGGCTGCTGGAATCCTGTACATCGACTCTTCGCCTGAAAGGGCAATCAGAATCTCCGATGGCGACACTACCGGCTTCATGTACCCATCCGACTTCTGAGTGAAATAGCTGGATCTGCTGTTGGGGCACGCCACCGCGACAAAGCAATCCACTGTGTCCACAAAATTGGACAGTTTGAACTCGTTGAGGTGGCCCACGTAGATAATGTACGATCGCTTCTTGGAGAGACGGATGAGTTTGTGCAGGCGCATAGTGGTTTCATAGTATCCTTGAATTGAAAGGGACACGACTAAAATGCCAATGGCACTACTGCCACGAATCACTTCCACATTATAATCGCGTTGGCGAATACGCTTTTGATAATCGAGTTGAGCCCGATACACCACGGCATTGGATACGCCGCCACATTCTTGCTCGAGCAGTTGTTTCACGTAGTCATGAGCAGCTTTCACCGATGTCGACGACACCGGCGCTTCAGGGCAGTCCTTCAGTAGCTTGCAGGCTTGCTGACAGGCATCATTAGCGGAAACCCAAGTTTCATCCATCATCGATAAATGTGGTACCGACTCGGACAAAGCTTCCAATAGGTGAAGCTGATCCTCATTGTAGTGCATTTGATTAAACTGAAGAATACCACTGATGTGGAGGACGTGGGCACTATTAGCAGGCCCAACAAATAGAAAAATTTGAACTACAGGAGGAGGTGGCGCTGCATCAGAGTTGTCCGTACAAGAAACATCCTGACCGGTTTGCAGCATAGGAAAGCGCACCCCATTGACTATCCAAGATTTACTCTCGGATTCTTGCTTCATGCAGGCATCCGTCCGATCTGCTGCTGCACCTTCCTGGTCGACGAACCAACACCACGAAATACCGTCTGGAGTGGAGGAAGACAAGCGCTGCGCTTCTTCCACGATGTGTCTACTGGGGTGAGCGCCAACCACAATCAGCTGAATCGCCGGTGAGCCGTTCACACCGGTGAATAACTCAGTGGCTACGGCCTGAGCCCGCGTCGCAAGTCGTACAGCTACTTCTCGGACCAACAACGGAGAGATGACCGCCTCCCATATTGACGGTATGTCAGCAAAACAGAAACGGGAATGCACATAAAAGACAGGCAACGAAACGGACGTACTCATACACGCTTCTCCAAAATGAATAATGCACTGCGCACCGTAGTGCTGTGCAGTAATCGTATCCGGGCAGCAGCTTCCAAAAGTGTTGTCACACAATGCCAAAAGCTGTGTGTAGTTTGTGGGCTGGTTTGGGTTATCTAGAGAATTTCCAAGCTGAGTTTTTCGAACCGGCTTCGGCGGAGGACCGTCTGAGCTCCGCGAACAAGCGCATCCGCTATCCAATGAAACTTGTTGCTTCTCAAGAAGGGTCTTTTTCTGCATTAAAGATGCGTACCGGGAATCCTGGTTGAGAAGGCACTGAAGAGCTTCAACGACTTCGACCGTGTCATTGAGCAGGGCATCCGGAAACTGCAGGGCTACCTTCACAAGAAGTTCATCTCTGTTGAGAAGGTATTCCACCACCTCTTGTAAGCGGTACGCCTCCACCAATGCCGAACGATCTCTCCGTTTTGCGTGAAAGACAACCGCAGATTCCAACGGCCGATCGTGAAACATTGCTCCGCGAAGTAGCGGAACGCTATACGCTGAGAACTAATAAATACAATTCCCCTGTCCGTGGTCGACTATCCTCCAACACAGAGTTCGTTATAGATGGATTGAAAATACGAGTGGATGGAGAAATGAATCACAAAGTCATCAATTATTTCTGCACGCTAAAATCTTTTTTAAAAAAAATATATTATCTCCGGATAGAAATAGTTGCGGTGTTACTCTTTTAATTAATCGTGTCTATTTTTTCTTCTTTTCTTTATGCTGTTAGCGAACGTAAGACTTTTTAGTTGTTCGACCTTCTAAAAGTCGAGACGTAACGAGACGAAACGTGGGCAGACCATCTAGCGTCATCTCCGCAGCGCTCTGATCGACCAGCTGAGGGCCATCCATTTCCGCGAGGTGGTCAAGGGGTCTTAAAGAGAACTCTGTTGCCGTGGGTGGGAGCGTGTAGTACGGAATACGGCCGTCATTCCAATCGTGAAGAATCATCCGGGCCGTCTCTTCCTCATCGACTTCGCCACCCTTAAGCAGCCTTCCCCGACGCAAACCCACGAGGCGAATAAACTCCATCACATTATCTTCCGGGAAGTGCCCAATATTGTAAAATAGACCCAGAGGGTGAAGATACTGCAGCACATGCCGGTTCTCCGCCTCCTCCTCTTCATCATCGATGGCCTGCTGAGCCGCCGAGACACAGCGCTGCAGTAGGCGTTCTACCGGCAAGAAGGGGTTCGTAATGTCGCTCACCTTAACCGCATTACGGAGAATCACATCCCCGCTATCTTCACCAGGGGACACCACACCGGGGCAGTCCATCACGCGAATGTCAGACCGTAACTCCACCTCGGTGTTGCCGGTGGTAAAGCCAGGCATGTTGCCCACGCCCACCACATTTTTTCGTTTCAAAGCGTTAATAATGGAGCTTTTTCCTACATTAGGGTACCCAATGACGCCCACCACAATAGATTTGCGCTCACCATTTTCTTCGTTTTTAGCGAGACTGCGAAGTCTCCGGAACATTTCATTGACGTAATTCTGTCCCTGCGACCCTTTCGACGTCGCGGCAAAGGGGATGCACATGACATTCTCCAGAGATTCAAAGTGATACACCCAGGCATCCACAATCTCTTTAGAGGGAAGCAAATCTACCTTGTTCAGCACGATCACAAGGTGCTTACGGTCCCCATAGGTGGAGCGAATGGTTTGCTCTACCTGTGTAAGTCGGCAACCAAGAGGGTCTCTGGCATCCACTACCTGAAGAATGACGTCGCAACTCTCGACGACACGCTGAAACTCCTTGTAGAAGCGCCGCATCGAAAGCTCCTCGGATTGCTGATGATATCCCGAGTACTCGTCACCGTTCTCCTCGCCATTATAAAGCTCTTGCGGGATGTCATAGTCGTAGTTGCGTTCTGCTGCTTGAAGAGCAAATCGAGTCATTTCATTCCGGTTCTGAATCGCACGCTGCTCCTCCGTCTGCTCTTTTGCTTCTGCATCCGTACGCACGACTAACGTCGGAAGAGACCGGCGCAGCGCGTTATTCTGCATCTTCATGCCTGGGAGATTTCGAAGACTCAGCAGACTGTGGGACTTCTTCTGCGCCGTCTGAGTGAGTTTCCTGCCCAATTCTTTTAAGTTTGGGACGCCCGGGTCTTTGGACAGCTTCTTCCGCGATTCAATGTGCTTGCCGCGCTGCCCCCCGCCCCCGCCGCCTTTGCCCGCCTTCTTTGAATGCCCGCCCATGATTCCCTGCACCGCTCAACTAGAGTAAACCGCAAGGGATCCAGCACCTTTTTTCTGTCTAAAGCAAGGGAATAGATATTAGACGCAAACAAGAGAATCACGAGTTAGAGAATAATAACCACAAGAAAAACAAACGGCCATAAATAAAATGCACACGTAAGAAACCACACTTAACACAATAACACTTCGCAGGTAGGCTTAGAAGATGAAATTCATTTGTAATATGGCATATAATGGCATATATTAAAAAATTGAAATAGCCAACGGCAAAGCAGCTCCAGCTTCTCCGACAGAACGAATATTAAAATGTGAAAAGGGAAAAAAAAAATAATCCGACGGAAGCTCAAGCCACTTGGACAATAAATAGAAATTAGTAAAAACAAAAATATTAATATTAATAACCATAATAACATTCTGATAATTTTTCTCCATTAAGTCTTATTTATTCTGTTCTTTTTTTTTTTTTGAGTGAGAGAACAACAAAGCGAGAGAATCACAGTACAGTTCTGACATTCATTGTAGATTATAAATAATATTAATATCAATTATTATCACAAGAAGAGTGTGGCGTTCCTTCAGCTTGGTTGATGATTCTGTTTCTCGTCACGGTACGTGTGATCCATTAAAAAATATTTTCCTGACCCTAAAAAGGAGAGAGGGTCTCTCATCTCTACTTGTCTGCCGTCGGCTCCTCCACCTTGTCTACCATCCGGGTCATGATGGAGTTCAGTCGAGAAACCAGAGAGCGCGGATCTTCGAGGAGGCCGGCCGAAATGACGGCGTTGTCGAACACCTGCTCAACCAGAAGCCCCGCTGTTTCAGTGTCGTCATTCGACGAGGACTGCGAGAGCGTGTACAGCTTGCGAATAAGCGGGTGCTGCGGGTTGATCTGCATGTTGAACTTAGGCGGAGGGCCCGCTGCTTGGCCGGTCATCCGATAGATTTTACGCATTTGAGCGGATTCGTGATCCACCAGGACCGCGGGACTGTCGCGAAGCCGAGTGGTGGATTTCACAATGCCGATGCGGCCCACCAAACGCTTCGAGATGAAGTCTCCCAGAGCCTTAACTTGCGATTCCGTCAGCTGCTTCTTCACTTCGGCTCCTTCTGCCTTGTCTCCAAGCTCCTTTAGCTTGTGCTGCACGTAGCCATCCAGGCTGGGGTCGAACATTTCGATATTCTGGAGCTTGTGCTTCGCATACGTATCCAGATGTTGCATTACAAAATCGTCAATCGGCTCTGTGCAAACAAGTACCTCAAGGTCGTGCTCTTTGTACTGCTCAAAGTAAGGGGACTGTAGGGCCATTTCTTTTGAAGGAGCATTCAAGTAGTAAATATGAGACTGATTCGGCTTCATCCGATCTCGATAGTCGTTAAGAGAGACGTAAGGATAGTCAACATCGGACTTCGTAGTCTCGAAACGCAGCAGCTTCGCAAGATCCATCTTGTGAATTTGGTCGGTGCAAATGCCTTCCTTGATGAAAGGACCATACTCCTGGATAAAACGTTCGTACTTGCTCTTATCACTCTTGCTCTCCTCTTCAAACCATCGAATAATGCGTTTTGTCAAAATGGTAGAAAGGCGTCGCATCATACTCCCGTCCTGGGTGTGCTCACGAGACACATTCAGCGGGATCGACTCGCTGTCCACGGCACCTTTGATGAAGCGCAGCCACTCCGGGAGCACCCCCTTCGCCTTGGACTGAATCAGGACTCGTCGAGAGTAAAGATTGATACCGCTTTCCATTCGGCCGCCACCGTACTTCTCTGTGTGGGACTGGGGGACATAAATAAGCGCTCGAACGGTCATTGGGGCATCAATGTTGTAGTGCAAACGGAACATCGGGCTGTCATAACTTCCGGAAATAAACTTGTAGAAGTCAATGTGCTCCTCATTCGATATTTCATTCTTCTCCTTCATCCACAGCGCATCCACGGTGTTGACTTTGCCGTTGTTGAGCGTTATTTCGTAGGACACGAAATTGCTGTACTTCTTCAGAACCCGCTCCACCACTTGAGGCGTGCAGAAGGAGAGCTCGGTGTCTTTTACATCGAGGATAATTTTAGTTCCCTTCTCCACACCCTCACATTCAGAGATCTTAAACGTCCCAGTGCCGTCCGACTCCCACATGTAGCCCTTCGAACCCTTCTTCCAGCTCCGAGAGTACACTCGAACATTCTTGGCCACCATGAAGCAGGCGTAGAAGCCCACGCCGAACTGTCCAATAATCTTCTCCGCCGAGGACTGTCCGCTGCTTTGCAACTCCCGCACGAATGCCTTCGACCCGGAGCCAGCGATAGTGCCCAAGTTGGCTGTCAGCTCTTCCTTAGTCATGCCAATGCCCGTATCTCGAATGACAAAGCGACTTTTGTTTTGGTTGCACGTAATAGAAATGGTGGGAGCTTCGTCATCGGCTTCACGGGCGTACTCTGGGTTGCTGATTTCCATCAGATGAAGCTTCTCAAGGGCATCGCTCGCATTAGAGACGAGTTCACGAATAAACACCTCCTTGTCACTGTACAGGCTGCACGCAACGATGTCAAGAAGCTGTCGTGTTTCTGTCTTAAAGCCCATTTCCTCTTGCTCTCCCACCACCTTTTCATTGTCCACTGCTTCGCTCTTCGCGTCAGCGGTCGCTCCATCGGCAGAGGTGGCGTCGGGCATCGGCTCGATCACCACATCTTCATCCAAATCCGCCGGCTTGACCGGTTTTTCTTCGTTGGTGGAGGACCAGCGACGAGCGTGGGATACCGTGGCATGTGGGATCACGAGGCCAGGGGCAGTGCGAACGCTGAGTCGGGAGAGAGTGTTGGACAGTGCCCGCTTTTCAAGCGTTAGCAAACTTTTGCGGAACATCAATCAAAAGTAGATGAATTAAATGGAAAAACTTTTAAAAAAAAAAAAAACATAATTCAAATAGGGATATAGAAAGTAGTGGCTCAGCATAGACTAATTCATTCGAAAAAATGTCTCGTAAACGCCGGGTTTTAATTCTCAGACAAGAGCAAACAGGAAAAAAAAAACTAAAAATTCCCCGGTTAATCAGTTTTCATCAACTATAATACAGAAAACAAATTTGTCCGCTGCCAGAGCACTATATCCTCCACTGCATCAGAGGGTACTGAAGGGGAGGCGGAATACTCAAATGCGGAGGGAATTTAAGAAGTTTTTTAGGCGTTGGTGGTGCCGATGCTATCAAATGCTCCGTCACCATCTCATACCAAGCGACCTCTTCGCTGTGGTAATGCGGAGCCTCTTTACGTGTTAACTCCTCTTGAAGAGATGGAGTCCTTCCTGCTTCAGTGCTGTCCTTGGGAAGTGAGATCGCACTCCGTCCGTTGCTCGCAGTCTGTGACTCTGAAAGCGAAGCTGCTTCACCCTCGGCGTGTGGTTCGTCTGGAGCGATCACCTCTCTGTGGAGTGGAGGAGGACTCCGCTCCATTAGTGGATGGAGCTCCTCAGCAGTGTGCTCTTGCTGTAGTGTATCACTCGTGGAATCACTGGGTGGAGACGGTATGGGCTCCGGTGTCGTTACTGTTGGCGTTTCCTTTTGCCCGTCCTCAGAAATGTAGACAGGTAAGACGCTATTCGTTCTAGATCGTTGCAATGGAATCAGGTGCAGCATTCCGTCCGCTACCGCAATTCCAAGCTTACCAGAGACAATAGGTACTTTGAACTCTTGCAATACATTGTTCTCTGAGTTGTAAATGAGCAATTGGACCGCTCCGCTGCGATCAGCGCTTCCCTGAGTCGCTTCCTCCAGCAGTGTGGGGAGAAAGGACTCCCGGTAGTCGATCATGCACGTCGATTGGTCTTCCGACAGACGGTAGCCAACAATGAAGTCCCGCATGCCTTTCAACTTTCCACAGCACGCTGCAGGACTACCATCCGCTACGGCAACAATGTGAGCACAGTTCAGCTGAGCCGTTTTCGTGTCCGTCCACAGGATCGAGCAACCCAAAAGGCTATTCCCTCCCCAACACTTGTTCGGAGTGCAAGACACCTCTCGCGTTGCGCGAATCTTGATATTATACACTTCCAACAGTACGGGAGAATTGACACGCGACGCGACGTAGTTCTGAAAAAACAGAATCTTTTCTTCCTTTGGTGTGCTTTTGTCTTCGAAGTGAATGTTATCCATCGCCGTAACTATGTCAAAGTATGGAATCAATCCAGCAGACATTGCGGGGCTCCCAGGTAAAACGGAGGAAATTTGAAACCCCTCGAGTTTTGGCGATGTGGTGTTTTCCACAGGCATTAACGGGCTGCCCGGAACACTCCCTTCCTGCCCCATCTCATCGACGCTACTGGTACGAAAGGTATGGCTACAGCTAACATTTACAAAAATGGGGGGAAAGTGCATTTGAGAACCGTATTAGTAATTCACAGGAGGAGCATTACGACAGAACATGGACTTCTTCCTAAAATGTGGCGGTCTTCCTTTCCTTTCATTTAAACGACAGTCGAGTCTCTTCAAGCACTCAGTTTTACTCTTACACTGGAGGAATCAAAAATAAAATTAATATGTGCTTGCTGAGAACTCTTTTTATTTTTTAGAGCGAGAGTCATTCCGTTCTCTTAGGATCTCATCGCTAAGACGCCCGGAAAGTAAGACCTTACATGGGTTTATTCGTAAAAGGATTGATGTGGACATGAGCAGGAGGAAAACAGACATCCACACACTCTCCCATCTCTGAAATACCACTGATTTTTCCAAATGGTCGGAATGGCAGTAAATCATTCTTTGCGTAGTACTTGAGAAGTCGAAAATGTTTCTTTTCCAACAATGTTCCGTTTTGTATACGTCCCCTAATTTTTTCAATTCTTTCAAGCTCAATCTTGGAAGCCTGACGACGAATCTCAATGATACGATGTAGCTCTGATTCGATTAACGGCTGATACTGCTGCACCATCTGCTTAAAACTATCGGATTCCTCAGCGAGTTCTTGCAAACGACGCTCACGGAAGTCCTGCATCGCCGACGCTATTTCCTCGTCGTACACTGGGCAGTCATCAATCCATTTGTCCATTTGTTGAACGGCGTCATCTGTTTTCGCGAAGAGCTTAGTTAATAGTAACCGATAAGCAGTGGAAGGAACGTTGTCCTCCACATCGTTCTGCATCACGACTTTGATTTTTGTATTGGCATTCAACTGAAAGCCTTCTCGTACAATTCGACTACCAGAGCGAATGTCCGCTTCCATTTCATCCAATCTGCTCAAAGACCACAAGGCGAAGAGCAAATCGCTAGGCTTCAGCTGCTGGGTCTGAACTTCAGGTCTGTCTTTAGCCAGCACGTTGGTGTCTGCAGTCTTCTCTTCCGTCCCAGCGTCAAACTCATAAGAAAAGCCTGCTGAGCTAGAAACAGAAGAATTAACTCCAAACCCAAAACCTGCTGGAGC
Organism: Vickermania spadyakhi; assembly: GCA_030849815.1. NCBI lineage: Eukaryota > Euglenozoa > Kinetoplastea > Trypanosomatida > Trypanosomatidae > Vickermania > Vickermania spadyakhi. Next base: position 19,450 of record JASAOA010001646.1, on the reverse strand, counting down.
TGTTGAGGGGGCAGAAGCTGGAGCTGAAACAGCATTGAAGGAAAAGCTGTTTGGTGCTGCAGGAGCACTGGCTCCGAACCCAAAACCTGCTGGAGCTGTTGAGGGGGCAGAAGCTGGAGCTGAAAGAGCATTGAAGGAAAAGCTGTTTGGTGCTGCAGGAGCACTGGCTCCGAACCCGAAACCTGCTGGAGCTGTTGAGGGGGCAGAAGCTGCGTTACTGGTAGATGAGCTTACACCAAAACCAAACATGGAGCTGTTGGACAAGATAGAACTTCCGGAGGGATCACTGCGACGCTGAAGAAAAAAAACGTTGATGTCCTCCCCACCATTCTTGACAACCCTCCGCCAGCACATTTGCTGGCCTGAAATAGGGAGAATCCGCTCTGGAGCGTTGTCCTCCGCATCACTGTAAGGCCAATGGGCCTTTACAACGTACTCTGCAGGAGAAAATGTCGGCTCTTTGGCTTCGACAACCACAAAGCAATCCACAGTCACACCATCCAGTCCATGTGGACCGAGCAGAAGGTCTTCTTGGCGTAGCTGAATGAACCACCGAGGACTGTCAGGACTGCGCGCTTCCAACGCCTGACGAAACTCAGACCAATCAAACGGAATTTCACCTTTTTCTTTGTGACTGAAGGATTTGTTCAGCAGTTTGTCCGCCAGTAAAACATCCAGAGTGATCGGGCTGTCAGCTGCTTTATCCAAGAGTGTGTCATTCGAATCCACCCACTCGCGAGTTATAATCTTTTTGCCCACTTTCTGGATGGCTTCCTTAGCTTTGGCGCCTACCGAGATATCTTTACCGGTAGTCACTTCTTTCCTCGCACTCAGAGGCATGATGAACTTCTATTCAAGAGATCCTTTAAAAAAAGAAAATATTGAGGGAAAAAAAAAGATAACAGAATGAAAGACATATCAGGGCCACGGAATCAGTTTCGCACGCTGTTTAGAGAAATCACCTATAGCAAGATTTCCAGAAAAAAAAGAGTCAAAATCACCAGGAGCGAAATAAGGGAAATAGAGTTCGCCAAAGCAGTGGCAGAGAAACTCGTATGATGGGCCTCACTACAAAAATCTGTGCGTCGCCCGCATACGGTTTAGAACTTCCAACCTATTGCATCGCGACATTGAAGTGCTTTCTAGCATTTCCAAGTCGTTCAACAGCTCACGGTAAAACACATAGCTCCTCATGAACCATTTAACAGTCATCCTCATTTCGTGAATAGCGAGCAACAATAAACCTTGTTCATAGTCCGTCATTTCTACAAAACGGGGCTGACACGGCCCTGGTACTTTTACAGACGAATCTTCACCTTGCTCCACCTTTTCGAGTACCGTGTGCGGACGGCTTAGCACAAAGCTTGAAAGTTTGCTCGCAGGAGAGAAAAATGTATTTCCATCATCCTGCCGGTGTGTGCGACGCTGCTCATGGGGAAGTATCAGTATCTCACCGTTTAGAATTCGGTGCGCCTCCCGCCAACGCAGACGAAGGAGATGATGAATAGGTCGCATGGCCCACCTCCACTTCCACCACGTCCACATAATCATAGAAAAAGCCGACATTAGTAAAGGAACGATGGTCATCACCTGAAAGTTAAGATGATTATTTTCTAGTACTTCATCTATGCCGTTCACCACCCGCGTGACTTCCAGTGATTGAACGGACATTCGAATCAAAAGAATTCGGGGCAAGTGTCCAAAAAAAAATCCGCGAAACGGATGTCGAACTGCATCACGATAGTGTTGATTAATCCGGTTGAAACCCTCATCGTCGATATTACCGCGAATGAGTGCGTCAAAGGCACTCTTCTGCAGCTCGCTCAAATCCTTCTCGGTCATCCCTTCGAAGTAGTCCGCGTGGTAATCGCGGATAATCTTGGCCAGCGCCCCCGCCTCCTTCTCAAATGCTCGAAGACGGTCATCCACACCCGGACGGGTGTACAGCAGAGATTCTACAATGCTTTTTGCAGGGATCACTCCATAGATGTGCGCAATCTGCATAGCCGTGGTACAGGCCCTCCGAAGCATGCCAAATAGATCTTCTGGGGAATTGCGGATAAGAACGCCAAGGGAAGAAAATAAGAGTGCGGGGGCCACCAACAAGAGGCGGCCGTAGCGAGCCACAAAGGGTGTAGCGTGAGACTTACCGCACTTGCTCGCTTCGGTTGTGAAATCCATCACATATCGCAGTACGTGAAGCAGGCTGGTGATCAATCCCGATTGACAAAATGACGTGCCCCCTGTCCTTTGTTCCATTGCTCCTGGTGATGTACCCCAGTCGTGGTGCGTTTCGCTGAAAACGTCAGAAGCAGAAGAGCCACCACTCTGGTCTCCGTGGCATTCCTTCAGTTCAGCGGAGATCACTGGAGTAGTCAGTAAAGTCATACTACCCTTTATCACATCTTCTGCAACAGTGACGCTCTGCTGTAGATAATGATACAGTTTCTTGATGCAGTCCTTCAGCTCCGTTACGCGCTCAACGTTAGAAGCGAAAGCAACTTGCTCTAAATGCTGCTGAAGCTCACTCATGGATGCGCGCAAATTTTGAAGAAGAAAAAACACTGAGCCAATGACACTAATAATAATACGCTGCAGTCGACGTATTGCCAAAATATGACTGTTTTGTTGAAGGACCGAATCACTCCACAATCTTGAAATCCTGTTGAAAACACTGGCAGTGAAGCTATGATGAATAACGTACAGGAGACGATGCTCTTTCGACCATATCCAGTATTGAAGAGATGTGGAGAGATCAATGTACACGCCTGCCATTTCCCTTAGAGATACAATGAGACAGTGGCGGACCAGCAGCACCAGTTTAAAGCAGCCACGCAGAGGCTCGGCATGATCCCTCAGAATAGATGGTGCAGATCGCGTGCGTTCGAGCCCAAGAATGGAATGACCGTCCACACCAGAGAGGTTCTCGTGAGAGTGAAGGAGGTTCAACGGCTCCGCTGCGGTGAGACTCGCCTCGAAAGGGGCTCCTCCTATTCCGTCCTGCTCGTTTGCCGGGTTGGGAAGTGAAGTGCCGTGCCGAGCAATGTCCATCGCCTCTGCAGCAGAGACCGCAGAATCGCCATCAATGGACTTTAGGAGAGCGCACACTTCAGCAAAAGATTTATGTTGAAACGTGAAGTTTTCGTCCTCCATCACGTTCACTGGGAGCTGGCTAAGCCCAAAAACATCGGAACACGTGTGAGCAAGATAATGCAAAGCTCTGCCAGAACTGTACGCTATCGCGTTAGCAAAGGAATCCTTTGACAGTAGAAGAGGGCTGTGGGTGTGGGACATGCGCTATCAAGTAAGAGTTAGAGTTTCAGAAGTTCAAAAAACAAGGAAATACGACTCTGCTCTTCAAACGGAAATCCTGAAGGAGATAGGTAAAAGCAGTTGTAGTAATTTGTAAGAAAAGTAAACAACAACTGGTGATGTACGCAAACTTCTATACCCTTGCGGTTTTTTTTTTTTTAAGCTTTCTGAATGAATGGATAAGGAAGAGAACAACGCACAAATCTGGCCCTCGTTGAGAAACAGCTTTAATCAGGCGAGAACAATGAATGCCCTTCGACAAGAATTGCACTCTCATAACGAAGACGTTAGAGTAGCGGGTAGGGAAACTGGCAAACTTTGAGCAATTGCTTGCAAGATTACTACATATGACGATGGAGATCGACTGAAGAGCGACGTTCAATCCGCTCGCCAACACTCGGAGAAGCGGGTGGGATTTCCCTCGCTGGTCGAGAGCTTCAGATACGGAAGGAGAGGTTAAGGTAGGTTAATTCATATTCATGGTCCAGTTTGGCGGCAATTGAGAGTTTCTCCGATTACGAACTCGAGAAACTCGTCTTGGAAGTTTTCTTTCTAAGACCTCAACCGAGCTCCGGCTGCCCGTTACAGATTTCAGGAATTTCATTTCTCGGAACGACCCTCGCCCGTTATACGATTCCATCGAGCAGACGCATTCATCCATTCAGAGCTGCGCTCCGCAACAGGAAAGAATGTTCAGTAAATTGCGTCACCACGAAGATCCATATTACCCTTACTATCAAGTAGAGGCTACATTTGATGTCATGAAGCAAATATTTTATGATAAAAAAAATAAGAGAAGAGGGGAAAGATAGAATAGAAGAGAATGCCTTCGTATCGATAAAAAGTGTGCTGCACATATCACTATTTTTTTAGCTACAGTCTACTTTTCGTTACACATAATTTAGTAAGACACCCTGAGTTAATATCTGATATGAATCAAACGTGTACGTAACGGAGTAGGTGCAAAAATACAGCTTGAAGCAAGACTATTCATTACTCACGAGGTCACGAAGTATTTTCAAACATTGAGCATCGTCAATCGACAAAAAGGTGTACAAATGCATTTATATTCTCTTAAGGTTTTTACATACTAGGAGTGGCCATGAATGGGAAATATAAAGAAAACAGGCCGAAGTACCTAAACAAAAGAAGGAAATATAAAGTTTTTCCATTATTTTTTTCATTATAAGAAGGGAAAAACGATATGTTTACGTAAATATGTATTTAGAGAAGTTCTAAGCCGATTGGGTTAATTTAGTGTTCCTCATACGGGAACGTGTTGTTCGGGATTGACGCTTAATCTTGATAAACGAACTCTATTAGATTATGAGAGAGCGGGGGCAAGAGACATGGGCTTGACGTCGCCAGCGTGGAAGTGCGCATCAGTAATCTTCTTGACATCATCAATCGTCACGCCCTCCGCAAGCTCCTGCAGCACCAGCTGTTTGTCGATCACATCGAAGACGGCCTTCTCTGTAATGATGCGGCTCACGCAGTTGAGACCAGTGGCCGGAAGCGTGCACTGCTTCAGAATCTTCGAAGCACCATTCTTGTTGGTGTGCATGGTGGTCACCACGACGCGAGAGCCAGAGGCAACAAGATCCATAGCACCTCCGGGTCCTTTGATGAGCTTGCCAGGAATCACCCAGTTCGCCAAGTCACCGTTGGCAGCTACTTCCAAGGCGCCGAGCATGGTGAGGTCCATATGGCCGCCGCGGATCATACCGAAGGAGGTGTCGCTGCCGAAGCACGCCGCACCAGGAAGGTAGCAAATGGTCTGCTTGCCGGCGTTAATCCAGTCGGCATCGACCTTGTCCTCCGTCGGGAAGCCGCCCATACCGAGCAGGCCGTTCTCCGACTGAAGGGTAACAGAGACGCCAGGGAGGAGGTAGTTCGCCGCCTCGGTGGGAATGCCGATGCCGAGGTTCACGTACATGCCATCCTTGAACTCCAGAGCAGCGCGGCGAGCGATGATCTGACGAGCATCATCCTCCTTACCCGTCTTCGCCTTCGTGGTGGCGCCACCAGAGACCGTGCGCTTCTCAATCGGAATGTCGTAACGAGGCACGTGCACCACGCGATCCACGTAGACGCCGGGGAGGTGGATCTCGTCGGGGTGAAGCTCACCATTCTCCACAACGTTCTCCACTTCTGCAATGACGCACTTACCGGCAACCGCGGCAGGGGGGTTGAAGTTGCGGGCGGTACCGCGGAACACGAGGTTTCCGCTCTTGTCTGCCTTCCATGCCTTCACGATGGAGTAGTCAGTGCGGATGGTTTCCTCCAGCACGTACCAGCGGCCGTTGAAGTTGCGGGTCTCCTTTGGCTCAGAAACCATGATTGGGTTACCCTTCTTGTCGTACTTGATGATCTGGCCGCCGGTCTGGCGCTGCGTGCCGTAGGCAGTAGCCGTGTAGAAGGCGGGAATGCCTGCACCACCCGCACGCATGCGCTCCGCAAGGGTACCCTGAGGGACGTACTCGAGCTCCAAATCGCCCTCCAAGTACCGCTGAGTAAAGAGCTTGTTGGCACCCACGTAGGAGCAGCACATCCGCTTCACCTGGTGGTTCTGAAAGAGGATGCCGAGACCCCAGCCGTCGATACCAGCGGAATCCGTGTAGCAGGTGATGTTCTTCACACCCTTCTTCTGGATCTCCTTCACCAAGGCGTTGGGCACACCAGCGCATCCAAAGCCACCCACGCACATGTGAATCCCGTCCTTCATGTCAGCAATGGATTTCTCAATGGTGACGACCTTGTTGAGGCCCGCGAGGCGAGCGAAAGTCGAGCGGAACATGGTTCACGTAACTTGAACAAGAAGAAAATAAAAAACTGAAAACAATCCAAAAAAAAGTAAAAAAAAAACATGAATATAAAAGAAAAAAAAGTAATAGAGTTGAAAAAAAACGATAAAACAGAGAGTTTTTTATTAAAACAAAGAAACCACGTCATGCGGATTATTGAAAATAGAGTTTCTTTATTTCTTATTTTTTCTTATTTTTGATTTTTTCATCTCGAGGAGAGTTGATACTCTTGCAAGGGCTCACAAGAGCCTGTCATTATCCGTAAGATGTATATATGTGTAGAGTTCTATGTGGGTGTCACCAGGTCACGATAAAGGGAGTCCAAGGCCTCGGAAACTTTAATTTTCATTTCTTTTGATTCGGTGATCACGGCAGCTTCACATTTACGAAGGGAATTCACCACGGTCCTTGTGAATTGCTCCCGATCGATGCTATCATTCTCTATCAGTGAAGAAATGTTCTTCAGGTGCTGAGTATAGTGCTGTAGATTTTCAATGAGGACGGTTATGTCTTCTCGCGAAAGAAGCTGTGACGTTACTTTTTCTGAAGGCGAAGTTGTTTGTCGAGGGGAGGGAGATGTCATCTGCTTATTCGGTGTAGAGGAGAACAGAGACTTGCAGGCAGCATCTTTGGGGTCGTTCTCCTTACCACCGTAGATAATACATTGCATTCGGTTGTAATATTCTCGTTGCCGACCATTCATGAAAAGAGTATCCCTCTCATTTGGTTGCCTAAATCGAATCGCAGTGGTGCTGTCTTTAATGGACATTGCCGCCTGCGCCTCTAGAAGAGGAGTGAGCCTCTCAATCTGCGCCTCTGCCTTGATCGCAGTTACCCGAATCGTTTCCCGAAAGCCCTCTTCGTCTGTGCTTCGCTGCGGTGGAACTGTTACCCGGCAAAGGGACTCCTTCAAACTTTTCAAGATTGCAGTGGTGGAAGTCTCAAGGGGTACTCCAACGCACGTGTGGACAAAGCGTTGCCGAAGCGCGACAAGCGCATGGCGCAGCTCCGTGTTTTCTTGCTGCAGCGCCTCCACCTGTCCTCGCGACTTTGCCAAGCTCTTCTCCAACTCCGTCGTCCGGCTATCAGCATTAAGGAGACTTCGGTTAAACAGCTTCTTCTGCATGCTCGAGTCCTTTAACGCGCGGAAAAGACGATCCATAAGCATTTGATGCTTATTCTCTAAATACGACACCGACGAGCACACTCGCTCTAATTTTTGTAACACAGATTTCTCCATCGACTGCACTAGAAGTTCAACACGTTCTCTTTCCATTTCCTGCTTTCGTCCGAGGCAGCGGGAGAAATGACTCACTCGTGTGGATGTCTCACTCGCTAGTTGCGCTGCTAAACAACTCGTCGTGTTTTGAAGGACGGAAAAGGGCAGTGGCTCTGCATTTTGAAACGCCAGACCCGAAGATCCCGCGGCGAAGTCCTGAATGTGAATGCCAAGCTTTCGAATTGTCCTCATCATTTCGTCCCTGACAGAAACGCCTGTGAGCGAGGCGAATGAAAAGGCTGGCTGTTCACCCTTGGTGCCCAGCTCATCTCCAGCAGAGACTACCCAATTCATTATTTTTCGGTACTCTAACTGTTGAATAGCACATAACTCTATGGACAGCACGAGGCTGCGTCGAAGCCTTTCTGTCTCTGAGGCCGCGCCAATGTCCAGTGTCGCGTTGGGACCTTTTAAACACACGGAAGCGTGCAGCTCGTGATTCTGCGTTGGGAGAAATTCGTTTTCGTGCGTCACGGCTTCCAGTCGCGGGACATACTCCATTGCGTTGGGACCGACGCCCAACGACACGGACGGTCCCTCTCTCCACTTTCTCTTTTCACCCGCCTCCTCGCCAGCGATGAAATCCACCGGCGAGCCGCTCCACAGTCGATCATCGTGGGAACGGTGGTGTTGATAGGAAGAAGGCGAAGCGCTGAGGGATGGGGCGGACAACTCCAGGCCACCATTCGCGGAAGTACCTTTGGGTGGTCGCGGGGCCCCCTCTTCCCCTCCAAGAGGAACACGAAAGCGCTCCGCCTCCTCTGTGGCCGGAGGCGTTTCACCGGCTCGACCCCCGTTCATGTCTTCAGCGCGACGAAACTCCTTCCGCAGCTACTGCTTCAACGGTGAGAAGTAGTGCTCTGTCACGCTGAACGCCTTCTCAACTACCAATGTAGTGTAGTAAGCGAAGGAGCTTCTACGAGTTAATACGATACCAAACCAGAAAAATAAAAATAGATAAATAAATTCATAAAGTGTGATTCGCGATCAGATCAAACAATTCTACAGGCTCATTTTTACTCTTTTACATAGCAGAAGAAAGAAATGTCCTGAGACAGAAGTTTCAAAGTAAATGCTGTAGCTTGTTAGGTCCAAGTAATTCTAATAATTGATGATGTTTAATACAACACTATGAAATAAAATAATCATTAGTTCGTTATATTTTTTTTTTGAAAATATAGTTCTAATGAGGACTGTAGAAGTTCTATAACTGGAATAGTTTAATGATCTATTGAATGAATTTGAATACTTGACAATATAGAAAAGTGCAATATTCTAGATTTTCTGTCTAGGACTAAAAAAGAAGCACAGGCTCCTCTAGCTTTCGAGGGATCGAAGGTGCATCATTTCTGTGAGGTGAACCGCATTCTCGCGGCCCACCAAAAAGGTACACTGCCGATTGACTGCCGAGCGCGTCGGCCGTACGTCAAACGCGTCCTTCTTCTCCACGCAGTCGTTAAAAATGGCTCGTGGTTTCGAGTACATCAGCCCGAGACCTGTTTGGCCAGCAGATGAGAGTAGTAAAAGATACAAGGTTTCGTCCTCGTCGCCCGCAGCAGTTCCTTCCTTCTCCGCCGCACGGCGTTGGGTCACCCGAGGCACCGGGGCCGAAAGCAGCAGCGGCCGCACCGCTCGGGTAGAGCGACTTAAGCCTCGTTCTGCGGTTAAAGTGTGCAGCAGTCTGTTCGCTAGTACATCCAGACGTGCAGCAGTGTGAAACGTCTCCAAAGCCGAGGCAGTCTTTCCAGGGTCACTAAGTTGAAGATAATGTAAGCCCTGAGTGCTGAGAATAATCCCTGGCTGCATCAACGCACTGGTGGCATCTCCTATCATTCGATGCAAGAACACTGCATCGGCTATCGCAGCAGTAAAATCTTTCTGGTTTGGATCCATGTCGATAATCGCATGCGCTTTCCAGAATTGTGTGCGAAAGAATTCCTCCAGCCGTCTGGCTCCGAGCTTCTGATGCGGAGTGGAATCCTCTTCCATCGCGTAGAGAGACAACGGAGGGTAAGCCGCTAGAATGGCATCAAACAAGACGCACACGTCAGAAGTGGAAACTTCTCTACTAAAGCCAATAGCCTTTGAGACGCCACGAATAGAGCTAGGAGAGGACGTCAAACTCCTCTGAGACTCACGGAAGTACACTTTAAGTCCGTCTTGTATCAAGTGCAACGCGCTCTCACGCTCATCCTTCGGTACCTCAAACCATGGTCGCTGAGCCATTTCTAAGGAAACACCGCACCTCGCTAAAAGCAGCTTCAGTGTGCTCTCTCCGCTCTCCGTATGATGAAAACCCAGCGCACTTGCCACCACGGGGTCATTCCACATCGCTTCCCACAGAGAAATGTGCTGTAGAAGAAAGAGCTGCGGCTCATCGACATTCATCAAGCGCAAAGCATTGGAAGACGTCTCCCGAAGCACATGGCTGGTGTTTATTGAAATTTCTCCTAGTCCACCGGGTGCACTCGTGTGGAGCCCAAGCCGCCTTGAGCTTTGGTGAAGCGCTACGGCGTCATGCAAAGGTCTCATTTCTACTAAGTACGCCGCGTAGTCCACACAGCGACGACGAAGCAAATCACAGACGCCAACTGCTGCATGCCAGAGAAAGGTGTCATTCATTCGATTGAGAAGTGTGGAGAGATCGTACAATTCTACAGCGCAGCTCTTCGAGTTGCCACTCGAAGATTCGTACTGCTTTTCCATAGAGGCGGGCACCGTATCGCTTATCCAGTCGATACTTCTGGGCAGAAGATCCTCGTGGTCGTGCTCCACCTCCTGGTCCTCCTCATCGGACTCGCTGCTTTCAATGGAGGACTCGTCGCTCAACTCTTCCTCCTCGGCTTCCACACGATCCGCAGCCGCACGAGTAGAATGAATCAGGCGCCGTTTTCGTGCTGCCTCACGCCGCTGTTGTCGCCGCCTTTTCCGGTTCTCCCGCTCGATCAACTCATTAAAAAAAGAATCGACGTCCTCCTCCATCTTCGAGCTTCCCCAAACTATCATTCGAGTTTTATCGTCTCCCCGCAGAGCTTTCCGAAGATTACTCAGATGTATGGGACGATGAGAGTCCAGCAGGATTACTATATGGCGTGAGAAATTGAAATAGTGTTCCAACGGAATTGGACCGCCTACTCCGAGAAGCACGAACAGCTCTTCCACGACCGTTCCATCTTCCTTTTTCGAAAAATCTTGAGCCACGTTCATGCCTTCCACCACCACGGCGAGCTCATCATAACTAGAAAGGGGGTGAACGCTAAAGGAGATCAGAGAGCTTTTCAAAAGCGACATCAGCGTTAACGACGCGGATGCGGCATCGCAGTTGTTCCCTACTAATAGGTTGACTGCCTTTCTCGTGGAGCGATAAAATCGGTTGATGTGTTCCCAAATAGCTAAAGGATTGCTCCCCAGCTCTGAATAATCGGAAGAGTCTTCCATCTTTGACGGTATTATTTTTAAAATATATATATATACAAGTTATATATACAAATATATATACATGCAAGAAACCATCCCAAAGAAGCAAAAGAATGATCCAACAGAAAGGACAGCAAATACACACCTCACAGAGAAAAGAAGTCAACAGCAGTACTGCAGCAGAAGAAACGCAGTGGGAACCTTAGGATAATCTTTCAAAAAAAAAAAATGGACTCTTTAAGACCTCTATGCTCACGAGCGTCCAAAACCGTAAGGGAAGCACAACAGAATAGTTTCTCGAATCAGCTCCGGCGTTAGATCGGCCAGAGCCGCTTCCATGGCTGAAGAAACCGCTTCAGCCTCTTCGGCAATCTCCGCAGAAGAGGGCTCCTCTGTCGGAGCCCCAACGGGTACCGCTAACCGTTTTTTATTCCAGAGCGCTGTGGCAACCCGCTGCCGGGCCACGTGCCAGCGACGCATTACTCGAAACAAGCGTGGCGGGCTGACGACATTCAGCAACGTCGATCCAGTTGCCGCGGCCATAAAGAACGTCGCTCTCATGGTCTCGTCCATGACCGAGCTGCCGTCCTCCTCCTTGGGCGTGAACGCAGTGAGAAAGGCAACGATGTCTTTCGTTTCCCAGGACAACGGGTCCTCTGCGGGGAGAAAAGCACATCGAAAACGCTGCGGGAGTCCAGCGTAGACCACGTGGCGGAAGTGCTCCGTGGCGCCACCAGCGGCGTTGGTGTGGCCCCGCTCGATTGGCTCGCCCCTCGTCGCAGTCGTGGGAATGTCCTTCTCTGGCTCTGTGATGAATTTCGGCAGTTCTAGCGGCTCCGCCTCCACGTCGGGGACATAACTTTCATCCTCCGTCGTCTCTCCCGCTGGTGATGCGGAAGCGGAGCTAGCAGGCGGCATTTGCTGAAGGTATTCCTCGTAGGTTGCAAAATTATTCTTCTCTAATAGTGCCCTGTTTCTTTGCACCTGGATGGTGTTCCGTTCCTCGGCAGACAAGGTTGCGGCATTCCCGCCCTGCGTGGCTGCTTGAACAGACATGCGGCCCACCACACTGAAGCGAGCCCACTCCGGCCCAAAGTGGGAATGCTTCACCGCATCGCTATCTGCAGCGGCAGCAAACTGGTCGGCTGGAATGTCTTTCCACCCGGCAAACATTCCATCACCTGGATCGTCCCAGGAGCTCTTTTCCGCAAACGGGTCATCGCACGGAAGCGAGCGATACCGAATGTGCCGCGTACTGCCGCGCAGAGCTTGAGCTCCAGCCGAGGCACCAGCAATGCGCCAACAGGAAAAGACTGAATGCGCTCTCATTCTAAAATACGTAGCGGAAGGTGTAAAAACAGAAAAAGAAGAAAGAATCGAAGCATTGGGAAAGAAGACATCCAGGGTGTGTACCATAAAGGGGGAGAGAGCGAGGCATTAACGAGGAAAAGGTGGGCAATACAAGAACATTATTGGGGCATTAATAAAGAAGCGTGTCAGGAAATCGAGAGTGAAATAACCAAGCCGAGGTGACCACGTCTTTAAACGTTTGCTGCGGTTTCCACCCCATTATTCGAAAGGCATCTGAAACGTCTGCCACCATGGTTGCCACATCACCTGGTCGAGGTGGAGCAAACTTCACGGGTAGGGAATGACCAGTAACCCGCTTACACTCCTCCAACACTTCGATCACGCTGGTTCCATGACCAGATCCGATGTCCACTGCGTTGTAGGACCCCGAGTCCGTACTAGCCTTACGAGATAAGAATTGTAAGGAAGAACTCACTGCCTGCGCGACATCCTCCACATGCACGTAGTCCCTTACACAGGTACCGTCGTGGGTGGGGTACTCCGTGCCGAACACGGTAAGATACTTCGCTGGATCAGTAGACCGACCACAGCAGCCTATTTTCGCCGCGAGAGCAATTCGAAGTGCACGCGGGATGAGATGATTCTCCGGACGGCGAACTTCGCCGATCTCACCTTGGAAACAACCCCCTGCAACATTGTAAAAGCGGAGTGTCATCACGCTCAAATCATACTCTTGGCACACTTTTGGGATAATTTGCTCACACCGAAGTTTGGAGTGGGCATACGCGTACAGATGGCTGCAAGTATCGCCTCCCTCCTTCAGGCACTTCCTAGTCATCCCAGACGACGCGAAAACCATTTGAGAGCATCCATGGCTCTTCATGACTTGAAGGACTTTGGCTGTGCCGCCGACGTTAGTTTTGTAGTAAAAAGAAATATCATCGATTTCCTCGGAGGTTGCCAATGCAGCGGCACAATGCACTACAGCATCAATAGCGTGAGCTTTGAAAATCTCATTTAGAACCTCTTCCTTGCAGCAATCACCCACGTAAAACCCTGAAAGAGTTCGTTTCTTCGAGGGGTACTCCACCTTCCGCTTCCACTCCGACAACCGTGTGTCGGATTGATCGCGTGGAAAATGTTTCAAAATGTCCAGCACGACGACCTCTATCGCTGAATGGCGCAGCAGATGGCGAACTATAAAGGAGCCGATGTAGCCAGAACCTCCGGTAACAAGAACCTTCATCGTCCCTTTGTCCTGCGCACCCTATAATATGGTTTCTTCTACGCAATCTGTACAGCGAAACAAGAACAGAGCATAAAACTAATGAATCCAACGTGTCAAGCAACGCTGGTTACGTTATTTATTATCTAGCATCAACCACAAAAGGGAGACAGGAAAGGCAAAAAGAACAAAAAACTGAGCAATATACGACCAATAAATAAATCGAGTAACACAAACGCGTCACCATCCGCAGACGATGAGGTTGACGTCACTGCTCACATTTGAGAATGGAAAGTGGCCTTTATCAAAGCAAGCCTTCACTAAAAAATACAAAAACAGAAGAATAACTGTTTTTTTTTTTTTTTAATCTCTACTTTCGGTATCTCTGTCCGATCAAACAATCTTGAATAAGAACAAAAAATAACATAGCAAAGAAAAAAGCGACACAACTCTCTCATTTTTCTCTCCCTTTATTTTATGTGCCTTGTTTTGTCTGGCGTATGGGTTCAATGGCTCCTCATTCTAAAAAAAAAAAAAGCATACGTCTGTGAAACAGAACTCCCGAGCTCAGTCATTAAGCACTTCTGATCTCTTTTTTTTTTTCACTGTAGCAGTGATGCAATCTCTAGCGAACTTCTATGGATGCACTCAAAAGTAAGTAAAATACTGCAAGAAAAGGTCGTTGTGGACACAAACGAACAAAGAATGAAAAACAAATGGTTCAGAAACAATATACAAAAGCAACCGCACATACGTAACTACGGGAAATAGACGATATCCTCGCTTACATAACCCATCTGTGGCAGCGCAGCAGTTCATCCGGTGTGGCTCGTTTCTCAGGATCTTGGCAGATGCATTGCTCAATAAAGCTCACGACATCCTCATGAAGGGTATCGGGGATCTGAGGAACGATATTCCCTAAGCAAATCTGTCGCACAAACAGGTTCGGATTCTTCAGCAGTTTTTCAATCGGCAAACGCGGCGAAGACGGAATGTGAGAGTAAAGCTCAGTGAGATCGGAGAGTAAAGGAGACTGGTCTGCTTCCGTCTGCTCCTCGGCCAGGGCAGGCTCTCCTTTCTTCTCCTCCGTGGCGTACTGCCAGGGGAGTTTCCCAAGAAGCAACTCGAGGATGGTGATACCAAGGGAGTAAATATCACTCTTAGGGGTCGGCAGCGCGCCATTGGCGACTTCGGGTGCCATGTACCCCGGTGTCCCACGCAGCTCCAACACATCTTCAATCTCCCCATCCGCCCCCGCGGCTCGCACCATAGCGGAGCCAAAATCGCTCAGTTTACACTTCCCATCCATGGCTAAAAGAACATTATGCGGCTTGATATCGCAGTGGACGATACCCTTGGAATGCAAATACGACAAACCGCACAGGATATCACGTACAAATCGGCATACCGCACCCGGTTTGAGAGGGCCAAAGCTTTTGGTAAGGAAATCCAACGCGCCACCCGGCACAAATTCCATAATTTGAATCAAGTAGGAGTCTGACACGAAGACACTCAGGTACTGCACGATGTTCTCATGATCCAAACAAGAAAAGAGACGAATTTCCTCGGAGATGGCACTGAGCGCCACATTCTTTGATCGAAGCTGAATGCACTTCAGCGCGGCAAGAGTACCTGTGGAAGACAGCCCGCGATACACCACTGCAAACGCGCCAGCGCCTAACGTGTCACTGGAGCGGGTCCATTCTGTTCCGCCCAAGTCGACAAATTTAGTAGGGACTTCTCCCGCTACGGCGCACTCGCAGGTGTTCATAAAGGTGTTCGACATGTGAACCGAGGATTTGCGGGAAATAGGGGCCGGGTCGTCATCGTTAGCCTCCACATCGACCACGAGGTCAATCAGCGCGCCAAAATTGTCGCCTTCCACACTCGCCTCGTCAAACGGGTTAACACCCTCCACGATGCGAGATGTTGAAGGAAAAGCAAAGAAAGAGACATCAAAGTCTGGCATCTGATTCTGGTTCGTAGTGCTCATTGGAGGGGGATACATTAAACTGCTATTTCGGCGCACCGCAACACTAACACTGTCGTATGGAGGGACTTCGAAGCGAATGTGCTCAAGCATACGGAAGTAGGGTCGAGTGTCTCCCTTTTGGATTCGAAGGCGACACAATTCAGCAAGTCGCGCCAGCTGGCGGTCCTGCTTTTCGTATTGCTCGAGAAATACCAATGCACCAGCATAATTCGCACTTGCCATTCGCTCGAATGCATTTCGAGCTGTAGCAATGATGTGATGCAGGTGATCTACGACATCTTTAGGAATTTTTCGTGCATCTCCTCGAAGTTCGTAAAAGGTCACCGGCTTTGGATCTTGAGGCAAACGTACTGTATCGACAGGAACCAGAAGAAGGTTTTCATCGAGCGTCACAGCCAATCGTTGAGTAATAAGAGTCTGGCAGTCTAAACTTTTGCACAGCTTGATCACATCCGGTCTGGTAGGCATGGAAATTTTGTACGTGACTCGAGCGTAACGGTCCACGGCACCACAGGTGCCAACGAAAAAGTCACCCACATCCACCATTGAGACGTACCTAGGGGATATGAAACTATTGGCTTGAATAATCTGCTGCACCTGCAATGCACATTGCACAGCGCGCTGTTGATGCATTGTCATATACCGTTGCGCGCCAAAAGTGGTAATAAGCGAATCAGGCCTTTGAATCTCAATGACTCCACCATACTGAACAACGGTAGGAATCACAGCTTCGAGAAATGCAGAAGTCACACACTCTAGCAGTGACGTACTCGTTTCTGACTCACAAATGTGGATAAAAAAGACGGCTAAGGTGCAGTATTTCCGTCGGTAACGGTTCACTTGATCCGTAAGAGCGCGTTCGTTCAACTGCAAATCAATGGCTTCAGTAACGCTAAACCGTTTTCCATTCATTTCCGCATCTTGATCCTCATCCTGAGAGCCAGGCTCTTGTATCGGAGGAGGCCCGAGAACACTGTGAGGCAAGAAAGACTTCATTCGAATTAACTGCAAATTTAAATTCATAAAATGCCGCTGCATCGTTGCCAATTCACTGATATTGGAAAAAGACTGATCATGTGTTTCTCCATCAGTTACAGGATCTCGTAGACCATGAAGGGGTTGCAAGAACAAGTACACGAGAACCACATCGGCAAGACCAATCGCCAATAAAATGACGATAACACACGCAAACACGACAATACGCACCCACCGCATTCCAGAAGCGTAGATAGATTCAGAATTCACATAAATGAGTGTTAGATTCATCAGCTCTGGATCGTCCATGTAGATGCGGGTAGCTAACGCGATGGCTGTTGACCCATCATAAGTAAATTGAACGGACCATCGCTCCACATACCCTGACGTTTCCGACCCCGTCACATGCGAAATAGCCTGTCGAAGAAGTCGATGAGTCAAATTACTGACGTACAACACGGGATGGACGGCCTCGTTGATCCCCGAGTATTCCCAGTCCCAATTGTCTATTGAAGTTACCGGCGGATCTTTAACGGAGTAGTCAAAAATAATTCCCGTTACAGGGTCAAATAAGATGGCATCGCCAATGCTAGTGGATAGAATTTTATCAGACAGCATTCGACTGATGGACATCGGCTGAATAGCGGCCGTAATGGCCACGGGAAATCCACTGCCATCAAAAAAAGGATACGAGTACGTAATGACTGCACTGTGATTGTAGCGAAACAGAAGCCAAGTGGGAAAGACTTTCGGACCTTTGTTGCGAAGAAACGGAATGACAATATCATTCCATGGATTAGGATTTGGCTTACCATTTTCTTCACTGCCGAAGAAAGCGTATTCTTCTGGTGTCATGGACTTCACTGCTGGATACGGTGTCAAGGGTGTGGTGTATGTGAAATCTTCTGTGCTAATAACATACCGAGGTGTGGCCACATTGTCAGTGATGTAATTACCTATCAGTGGATAGTCTTTGTACTGCGTGGAGCAGTAGGCACTGTACCCTCCACTAGGGCTGGTTATGCCAATATAAAGTATATTAAAGCTTTTGCTGTTGGAGTACATTAAATGGCACATTTGCTTCATCATAGAAGACATATCCTCCTTGGACCATGCCCACTGCTGAGCGTATCGTGTTAACATCCAGGCGCCAGCGAGATCTTCAACACTAATGCTTAGAAGTAGCAGATTCTCTGTCAATGATTGAGACATAGCGTTGGCCAATGAGCTGCTTAACGACGTTGAAAGCTTGTCCATGGCCCTGGAAGACATAGTTTGAATTGGAAGGATACAAATAATGGCTACAATCGAAAATGTTAACGCGATGTTGATGATAATCGTTGCTGTAAGGGGAAGGTGACATATACCGTAGGCGTGAGCCTTAGAAACATTATCGCTCTTCTCAAACTCCCAAGTGTGATGGTAAAGTGGCTTCGTGAGCATTTCGCCAGTATACTCTTCTTCCATATTGCTGTGACGCCTGTAGTTTCCGTTCAGGAAATCATCGCTCCTGGTACTCATCACCGCACTTTCACCGTCTCGTGAGCCTCTATGCTTTTGTGAAAAGTTCACTGCCCTCACCTTCGCACCATCTGGAAGCGATTCAGGACTAAAAGGATTTCCTGCTGAAGCTGATGGAGATGACATCACGACTCATGAACTAGATATATATTTTTGTAAAATGTAAAAGCAAAATTGGATTGGAATCGGCAAAATATGATTTAATGTTCCTGCTAAATAGTACTATACTCAATGTAATTGTTAGTCTGCACCACACACAATAAAAAAAAAGAGGAACATCGTTGTAAGCATGCACTTCATTTAGTCACGGTTAATGAGACAAACGCACTAGTAAAACAGAGAAAATGATTTATTTTGTTTTTTTTAAAATGTGTAAAAGTAAATATTTCTGCTTATTATAAATTAAGTCACTATCAGTGTGATAAAACTGGAATGTGAAAGGCATATGCGTTTGTACACACGGGTACCACCACATCGTTAAGTTCTGTTAAAGATCTTGCTTCACTATCTCCATCTTTGCACAGCGCTGCTCCACTCTCGTTCACTTGTACCGCAAACGTTTCCTCCCCCACACCATGTGCGGCTTCCACCCCCTTCACAGAGACTTTCAGCTTTTCCGAACACTTCGAGCTGTTCAACACACGGCCAATCAAAGCTTTTTGAGTGCGAAGACAACCCACATACGAGCTCTCCACCCAAGTGGTCGGAAGGACCCCCACAAAGCGGTCCGCGGCAGTCTCCAAGGCCCCTGTCAGGTAGTTCTGCCCTTTTCCATTCAAAGGACCGAAACAAAGAAGAGCGTCTGGTGTTGAGCCGACGGTGTGGGAGTCGAAAGGAAACAAATGGTACGAAGAATTGCAGATGCGGAATACAAAAGGAGACTCACTCAGCTGTTCGTGGTCCGGTCCCTGAAGTCTCCATGCATCACCCAGAATCCCCGTGGGAGACAACAATTGCACCTCTTGATCGGATACCGACCACACTTGGTTCCTTTCACTCTCCAAGAAGTTCTTCGAAAAAATAATGCATCGGATAACTCGGCGACGTAGACCATTGACGGAAGACGACGAAGCACACCATTCTTGAAAAACCTTAAGAAATTCGCTTAAAAGAGGAGGGTCATACCACAGCACATGAACATAAAAGGGTCTAATCTCTTCCGCACTCCCGAAAGACAAACACTCTTCGAGAAAATGCAAAAGCGAATTTCCATAAGAGCACCCCAGAGAATTATGGCGCCATTTCTCCACTGCACCTACTTCTCGAAGAAAAGGCAACACCTCATCTTTCATTGACAGCCACCCTTGTTTCCACCATCGGCACTCCGCCTTATGAGCACCCTCCTTCCAATCAAGGACTTGATGCCGCTTTCCGCAGTAGTACACTACCTTGCATCCTCCACAACGTAGTAAACGCTGGAGCTTACGGTTGCACCACGAACACTGACGATCATCCACCATAGGAGATACCTCGGCAAGCCCGTTCACTGAATATAAAGGGAACTCATCGTGCGAACCCCTCTCCACAGGATGCGGTACCACGTGGTCGGAAATGATGCGTAGCGCCTGGAGGGCGACTTCCACGCCTTCCGGGGTGGGAGCCGTTACATGAAC
>JASAOA010001645.1:0-30976 GCA_030849815.1 Vickermania spadyakhi | reverse complement strand
GCCAAGGTTTTAAATCCAAATTGAATTGTATTCTCCCAAAAAGAATTTGGAATTAAAATTAAAGACTTTATCATTTGCATACTTTCCTATGGCATTCCTGTGCTTACTTTTTCGGTTTTGCGAGGGAAACTTTAGCATTTATTGTAGACCGAAAATAAGAATACAAAACGCCTTTCGCACATTTGATTTATAGGAATATTCTCCAATTGAAACGCCTATTTGAAGTGGTGGGCCGTTTGTTCCGAAGTGCGCGGGTTATGATTGCATCCTCTTGGGGACGCAGCGCGTCATAACACCCCCTCTCTTCCTCTCACTTTTCGTTACCTTTTCCCTTTTCGTAGCTCAGGCAATAGGAAACCAAAAATGCGGAGGAAAGGCTGTATCCGTCGTCTCTCTCAAAAAAAGAAAAAGGCAATGGTATTTTGAATAGGGGCATTCCAAACAGCACCGCCTTCCCCCCGTTCATGAGGGGGGGAGCTCGCATTATAACCATCCCGAAATCCCTTTTGGTTCCATGGGCTCGGAAATATTGTTGTTATCATCCCCCTTCTATTCCTTAGTTCAGGTTTGACGTCGAACAAGCACGTGCAATAATGTCTCAGAAGAAATATCTCTATCTTTATTGCTTTCCATGAACTTTTGGTTCATGCGTTTGACTTGACTTCCACTAGAAGTTATTCTATGTTCTTCAATTTCTTTGTTATACTAGAGTATATACTTATCTTTTATATCTTAGACACATGGCCTTAAGTCTTTCGTGGTTCGCACTTTCAGAAGAAAAAAATAAATCAATTTCATAACTTTTATTTTGTCCTTCGAAAAGGGGGTAGTAGGTCAATTGTTTTCTCTTACTTCTCTTTTTGTTTTATAGCAGGTGGTTGCGTCCCTGGCAACCCTACTCTTACCGTTTATACTTTGAAGACCACGTTTGCACCACTTGCTTTTTTTTCTTTATTGTCAGACATGATCGATCGACGAAAGTTTTCTTCAATTGAATATTATATAATCCAGCATTTGCAATACTTATTTTATTCCTTTTAATGCAGACATCGCACAGCCAGAAGATTATTTTATTTCAATGGCGTGCTTTTGCGCATATTTGATAAAAACCAATAAGTTAACTGACTCTGGACACTACTTGTTTGGGTGTTCCTAAACCACATATTGGAAAAGATATGGTTTCGCCTTTGTGACTGAGGTAGTTTCTTCGTACCTATCAGTGTACACAGCATGACAGCAATAGTTCTCTTTCTCTCTTTTTCCCTTTGTCAGANCTATCTTTCTTAGAACCGTGTACACCCAAGGTAAACACTAGCAGGTGAAAGCTTATCTTTTACACAATGTGATGTCAACAACGGCGAGCTCCTGCGCACCAAGTGGTCTCTATCACATTCGTCTTTTCCCTACTTGCTTACCAAGGTATGGAGAAATTTTCTTTCCCTTTTTTCAAAAACGAGGCATTGATGTTTGACCTACTTCAACCAGTTAAAGCAGTGTTGTTTCTGTTATTTTCCGGCGGTATGTTATTGATGTTTGTTCCTTTTTTCGTGTTCTTTCGAGGATCATGAGTGAGACTTATGTTGGAGAGAGCCTTCTGCAACTGGGGATCAGTCGGGAGTCCTTGCACCGTAGAAGGTGCATCTTTCCGAACGCTCTGCCAAACCTAGCTCAGCTACGTTCGAGATTGTCATACTTTTTTTTTCTTTTTTTGCTTGCTGTTGCTACTTTTCTTGCTATCACAGCTAAGGATACACACACACAAAAAAAAAAAAATATATTAATGGAACCTCGCTCTGTGACTTCCATGAGCCATGAGAAAAGGAAGTCTTTTCATTACTGTTTTACTGAGAAGGCTGCACACACCTCCCCATGGAGACGGATTCCACCAACCGATAACATATTTATGGGAAACAGGGAACGTTTCACCGCCAATGATGATCCCACCTTCTTCCTTTTTTTTCCTTTCTCCTAGTTCTCATTATCGATTCGATGTAAAGATTATTTGTCCTCCTGTAGAGGTGTCGTCGTCGTGCAAACCGCATCACATTAGAAGCAGCAGAGAGGATCCAGATCACGGTTTCCTGCTCTTTTGCATTTGCTCTATTCGTCCAGGAAAAGAGGTCGTGGAGATGTCCTACCCTTCACTTTGGATGCATCGAAAGTACTGTTTCGTCAAGAGCGCTCACCGTACTATGCCTTCTCATGCCCTCTCTCGTTCTCTCTCTATCTCTCTGTTGTAATTTAAATTGGTACTCCTCATCTAAAGAATTATTCATTCTGGATTAGCAAGAAAGCGAGAAAGAAACAGCAAACATTGATCCCTCTAGGGCTGTCCGAGCTGTCTTACTTAGACGGAAACGTCCGTTACATCAATGATATTCCTTTCACTTACAAGATAAAAGAATAAACCGTAGAGAAAACGCATCATTCACAAGGCCAGTACGTTTAGTTCTCAGTCTTCCATTCCCTCCGTCTGTCTGACAGAAACAGCTTTCGTTCCTATGCCGCTGACTAGCCAGAAGAAATGCTTAGAAAGCACAGCAGCCGATCCTTCTACGCACCATCTCGAATGAGGTCGAAATGATAATCATTAGCCACTGACAGTATAGGAGACAAAAAAAAAGTAATGAAAGAGGAGGGAGGAGGTAACAACAGCAAGAGGTGTAGATCACTCCTTTTCTCAAACATCAGAAGAAGTCCGTGAGCTGCTCTCTCGATTTGTCTTACCTCCTTCTTCTTTCTTGTTCTATAAATCTTGCTATTATTGCCTCATTTAATCAAATGTAATTTTTGGTCCACCTCCGGCAGGTGTTACTCTGCTCCACCCCTGATGCGTCACCGCTGCCGCCGACCCCGAGTCCTTCGGCAGGGACTCTCCTCTCGATGGTGGCTTCGCTTCCATCGCCTCCATCGCCTCATGAATACGGGCAGCCAGTTCGTAGTACGGCTTCGCTGCAGGGAGTTCCGGATTCCCACGGAGCGCTGGGGGTCGTCCCACGTCGCCATCCCGCATAATCTGTGGGTGCATCGGGATTTCCCCCAGAAAAGGCACACCCAACTCCTCTGCGGTGCGTCGAACACCGCCTTCGCCGAACAAGTAGTGCTTGGTCTCACACTGGTGGCATGTGAAGTGGCTCATGTTCTCCACCAGACCCACGATGGGGACATTGACGGCGGTGAACATGTCGATCCCTCGTCGGACATCGATCAGCGCCGCCTCTTGTGGTGTGGAGACGACCACAGCGCCGGAAAGCTGAACTTCCTGTGTGATCGTCAAATGCGCATCATGCGTCCCAGGGGGCATGTCGATGAGCAGGTAGTCCAAGTCATTCCAGTCCGTCTGAAAGAGCAGCGCTCGCATGTACTTGTTGATCATCGGCCCTCGCACAGCGATAGCCTCGTCGTGTGGGACGAGAAGACCCATGCTCATCACTTTGATGCCGTAGTTCATGGCTGGGCCGAAGCGATCGCTGCCAGCCACACGATACGTCTCCACCTCCTCCGCCCCAATCGACATCATGAGCGGGATAGACGGGCCAGTGATGTCGGCGTCCACGAGACCGACCTCCAGCTGAAACAAGTTTCGCAGCGCCAGCGCGGTGTTCACACTCGTGGTGGACTTCCCTACTCCGCCTTTGGCGCTGCAGATGGTCAGGACACGCTTCACCCCTGGAATACGAACACGAGAAAACATGGATCGTTTCTCGGTTGTTGTGCTTTTGCTTCTGGGGTCTCTCCCTCACCCTCTCTTTCACTTGGAACAGGTTCGCCTCCACGGATACGGAAGGGCGTGTGAAGGGAAAGTAACTCTTAGTGCGTAAGTCTTAGACGCTACTGTGGCGACGAATAGACGAGGCTTCGATAGAGAGAGGGCGTGTATTGGCAATGAACCACGGCCGGTTTAAGAAATCCAAACGTAACGAGCGAACAAAATAAAAAGAGAGAACACTAAACAGTAGTTTGGGAGCAGAAACAATTAATGATAATGCTGTATCGCTACTTGTTAGAGGTTTACCGATCCATAAAGACGGCTTGCGAGCCGAAAATATTAAAGAATAATTGAGAACAATTGATTGAAACGGCACAGCAGTTCTTGGTTTCGGATTCCCCAATAATAAAACTTAAAATATATGTAAACAATAAAATAATGAGCGAGTTGAAAAACGAAAGCAAGAATTCACTTTTGGCATTTTTGCTGTGGTTCTATCAGTTGGAAGATACAAACGTTCTTCATGTTTCTTTATTACTATTATTATTGTATTTTTTTATTTTTTAATTATCATAAATGAATAAACAATTCAATACATTGTCTCCTGTACGCTTGTCAACGATCTCTCTTTCCAGCCACTGTTCTGAGTGCCGTCACACAAGGAGGATACCAACAGCGTACTCCTATCAAACGGGAACATCAGATCCAACGGGACATCATTAGTTGTTTTTTTTTTTAGCGCAGCTTGGTGAAGCCGATGTTTTCAGCGTTCTCACGGAAGCACTGACGGCAAACGTTGAGCTCGTACTTGCGGATGAGCGCCTTCTGGTTCGAGCAGATCACGCAGTTGCGGGCCCCCTTGCCCATCCCGATCTTCTGACGAGAGCGCCACTGATCCAAGTGTCCCATAATGCCGAGCGAAAGCGAAGAAACTAAAAGCGAAAAGAATGATAACAAAGAAAAAAAACAAAAAAAAAAAGAAAGGAAAGAGAGAGAGAGAGGGGTGGATATAAATTGAAGCTTCGCCTCAGAGAATTTACAAACCCAAATATTGGGTACACGTAAGTATAACTAACCTAATCTCGGGTATATCAAACAAAAGAAAAATAAAAAAAACATTTCATCTAGCCACAGCGATATATAGTCATTTACAACTGTATCACAATGTCACACAAAAATTTTTGAGCCGAATAATAATAATAGAACAACAGTAGTGACGAACCACAAGATAGAGCAAACCTCTATGGCCCCACCACCGAGACGAAACAGAGTAACAGACCACGCAAACGCCGACAGAATTCCATTAATTAATTCTTAAGCCATCACGAGGTGAGATGCCTAAAAGACGCCGATGCTACGTCAGGAGAAGCAGTGCGGCACTCCTCGAGGAGAGACCTCGCTCCTCTTTAGAGAGCGTTCGTTAGCGGACGATGGCGCAGCGTGGCGCCGCCGTCTCAACGTCAGCTGCATTTCTTCTCTCACGGATGAGGAGGAATGTTAGCATCTTCTCCGGTTCACGTGTCTGACGCAGCTGGGGAGACAGTCACGTTAAAGCAAGCTTGTTCCGCCTCAGAAAGCGCTGCCCAATCCACGCGGAACACTTGCATATGGGTGAGGCCGTTGAGCGAAAGCTGTGTCACTCGGTCTGCGAAAAAGGGCAAATGCGCGACCTCTGGCCAGAAGAGGGAAAGTTTGCCCGTCTGTGCGGCGAGGTGGATGAAGTCGTGGCCGAACACATTCCATTGGCTCCATTCCACGGTGTCCAGCGGGTGTGTCTCCACCCGCCGGACGAGCAGGCGAAGCATTTGAACCGCCTTCTCGGGCGATCCCACCGAACAGAGAAGATGAAAGGCATTCTCCGCTCGGTAGTTCGTGCGGGTCTTCCAATCGAGCGCCAAGGGACTTTGCAGACACGCCTCCACGCCCTCCACTTCTTGACGGTGAAGGAGCGCGTGGAGCACAGGCTGCTGCAGACTGAAGACCGTCTGGTGGGAAACGAGCACACTCGCTCCCTCCAGCACACAGCGCTGAAGTGCTGCGATATCAATCGGATCTTTTTGATAGAGCACAATGAGCGCGGATGTGGCCGCCGTATTGCTCTGCGCCATCGCAAGTCGGATAGATAGTCGATCTATAATGTAGAAGGACGACTTACGCGAGGAGGCAGCAGAGAATCCTCACCGTAATGATGTCCACTCCACCGTAATGGAGCGACCACAGGAAGAACGTCTAGAAATTGGCAATGCCGCACACTAAGAAACCGGTACGACTTCTCAGGTATAGACAGATGATCAGAATATATATTCAAAAAAAAAAAACACCTAATACGGTGCCTTGGACAAGTCACCTCTGTGTACGGAGGACGCACCCAACTGTCGACACTAAAAGGTTGTAGAACGATCTGGAAAATGTGGATTTCGTATTATTATTGTTTTTATTATTATGTCCTTTTTGGTGTGGTGTTGTTGTGACAAATGTGTTTTTGTCCAATCGTGAAGAAAATAGAAAATAAAATAAAATATAGGTAAAAAAAAAAAAAAAAAAAAAAAACATCCGGCGCAATCCTGATTGTGTGTGAAGACCACCACTTTCTACACTCGAGCACCAACAAGAATACACGTGTCTCTCTCTGTGTTGGTGTGCTTAAGAATACTCCGCTCTGTTCTTTTTTTTTTTGGTTTTAGTGGTGTTGTCTTTCCTTAGGTTTTTTTTCTGTTTTTGCTTTTCCATCTCGATAAATTAACGGTTTCGCCACTCCAGTTCATCCTGTTGAATCTCTCGCCACCGAAGCAGCACCACGGGGACGCCGATCAACGTCAACGACACGAGCAGCCCAATAAACAGGCGACGTCTGTACTTCTGCACTGGCATGTACAGCGACAAGCTCCAGTCCTCTGGGTATTGCGGTCCCACTGCATCGGCGGCAGTGGAGAGCCGTGAGACGGCGTGACGCACCCGTCGTAGAACGTCCTCCTCGTCACGGTGGCCTCCTTCATCGCTTCCCGCCGCCTCCTGCAATACGTCGAAGAGACGCAGCAGCGCTCCCTCCGCCTCGACCCATTTTCGTTCATCCTCCGCACGGCGCGGTGTTGGGGTGGGCTCGCCGGCCTCCTTCTCGCGTGCTCCGGCGGCCACGTCGCCCAGCACCCCTGCCGACGACGTGGTGGCGTGCAGCATCGCAAACACTTGAGAGTTGGGGACAAAGAAGTTCGGCCATTCCCGCGTGTGGAGCGAGACGGCGGCGGCGCACCACTCGGCAGCGGACGAGGAGGACCCCGCGTCGCGGGGGGTTCCCCCGCACTGCCATTCCACCGGCCCGCTGACGGATGGCCATCGCCCAGCGAGTGGGTCGTGTCGGCGCAGCGGCACGCAGGACGACGCCGCTAACGCCGACAGCCGAATCGCCCGCGTCCCCACCATGTAGCGGTGAACGTACGAGAACGTCTGGCCGAGGCCGACAAGGACTTGAAAGGAGCCCAACGCACAGCCGTTGAGTCGCGGCAGCTGCGTCACAAACGTCTCCCGCGCCGCCATGTCCTTGTCGTTCCAGTACAGGTGATGCACCACACCGAGAGACGGCGCGCCGTACAAGGTGGCCGGCCCGCTGCGGTCCTGCCGGTGTGTCGCTGCCGTCTGCCGCTCCGACGAGGGGGGAGTCACGGCACTGAGCAGCAGGTAGTAGTGCTCGTGCTGGTATTCGGTTCGCTGATACAGCGACAGCCAGCGCTGGAAACGCCTTCGGGGGACCTTTCTGGACGACGGATCCGCCTCCGCCTCTGGTGTAGGACGCAGAAGTAGCGTGAGCCCCACTCGCAGTTCACCGGGCTGTGTGCTGCTGAGAAAGAAGGCAGTGGTGTCTCGGTACCACAGGAGGACTTGGTACCGGAGACTGCGACTCGCTCGCTCCGCTAAACGAGACGCAAAGGCCGGTCTGCCAGACGGCGCAATCAGATCTTCCTCCCCCGCAGGGCTGGAATGATAGTGCAAACTCCCGCTCGTCGTGGGGTCCGCCTTCGACAGGACGGTAGGGGGTGGCGGAGGTGGTTCCCGTCGTGCCATCTTCTTCTTCATCCACCGCTTCACGGATTGCATTCGTCCACGACCCAGCGGCGCGACGTCCGCCTGCTCTCCGTCCTCGTCTCGGTGCTCGCTCGGTCTCTCCCAAGAGGGTGCCGTACGCCGCACCGGAGCGGAGGAGCGGCGCTGCTGCCGTTCCGCTCGCAGGTACGTCTCATACGCCGTCTCTTCCTCGAGGTGGGTGAACTCGAGGAGTCGCAGTGCCATCTCCGGATCGAGAGGCGCGCAGGTGAAGGGCACCCGGAAGGCGCCGGCGGGGTGCGGGGCGGCGGGGTGCCGTGGCATCACATTGATCACTCGATCCCCTGTGGCCGCCGTTAACACGAGCGGCCCGACGTTACTGGAAAGAAGAACGTCATCGCGCCCGTCCCGATTAAAATCTCCGGTTCGCAACAGC
Organism: Vickermania spadyakhi; assembly: GCA_030849815.1. Lineage (NCBI taxonomy): Eukaryota > Euglenozoa > Kinetoplastea > Trypanosomatida > Trypanosomatidae > Vickermania > Vickermania spadyakhi. The sequence continues at coordinate 22,793 of JASAOA010001645.1, read as the reverse complement.
TGTGGAATACGCAGCCTCCTACTGGCCGCCCTCTGCGCTGGCGCCGCATTCGGTGCTTCTGGAGGAGAGCCGTCGTTGTCGTCGTCCTTTTCAATGCGAAACATCGCCTTAATGCCGTGATGGTCACGGGTGCACGACGTGACCGCAGCGGACTTGTCTGGAGCACTTCGAGGAGGAACGCCGGCGGCGCCACCCCCCTCCTCCGAACGGGTTTCTGTCGTGGACGACGGGCTCCACAGCCCACACGTGGCGACATTGATGGGAAACGCTGCGCTCACTTCATCGCGAAAGCCAAAATCAGTGAAGTCCATCGCTGCCTGCTGTGCGGTTCGAGGCGTCGCTCTGCTCGAAGAGGTGGTGGTCGTCGCCTCACTACTGCCACTGCTGCTCAGTCTAGCGGCGACGGCGTTGTAGAAGTGCTCGGCGTGGGGGAGATGATGTCGACGAGCAGATAAGCACGCCGCGGCAGGGCCCTCTCGGCGTCGCACGCCGAAGTCGCCTTCCGCAGCGTCGCTCCCACGAGTGGTGGTGCGGCGATGATCTTCTGCCTTGGGCGTCTTCTTGTTGCTCGCATCCGTGTTGGTGGGGCCGAGCGCGATGTTGTACCACACCCGAATGCCGTCCACCGTCTCGCAGGCCGGCGCGTCAAAGGGCGAGCCTCTCTCTTCTTCTCTGCGCTCCTTCTCAGAAGCCGTATCGCTGGGGTTCATGGTTTCCGTGAGCCGACGACAGTAGGGCAGCAGCAGATCCACGAAGCCGTCCCCATCGACATCGGCGAGGCTCAGATGCCCGTACGACACCTCTCGCTCCTCCAGCTCCAGCAGCAGGTGATGCCGCACAGGGGCCGCAAAGGACGGGTCTGCCGCATCACGAGGGGCGTCCAGCAAAGCCCCTGACCCTCCTCCCACCGTTCGCTTCACCCCCTCGGCGACGTCCCGCGTGGGATGGTGCCACTCCGCGGACCACGGGTCCGCGGTGGAGTGAAGGAAATACTGCGCACCGTACGCAGATCGATGACCCGATGCATCGACGTCATCAGCCTTCTTGGGCGGCTCGACAGGCGTCCCACCGCTGGTGGCGTCCGACGCCTCTCGAGCGCTCTGCAGCGGCGGCGTCAGGATGGCATAGATTTGCAGCACCTGACGGTCGGTGTCCCGCACAGCGTAGAGGAGTTCAGGGGCACAGTCTGCGTTGATATCGGATTGCACCACACTGTAAGGGAGCACCTCACGATGACCAGGGACGATGCCGGGGACGATGGAGGTGACGTTGTAATGGAACACGTCACGGACTTTGGGTCCAGCGCCACGCAGGGAACTCCAGTAGTCGAAAGCCGTGGAATAAAACGTTGGGTCGTCGTCGCGGCGGCTGCTCTCTTCTTTCGAGTCGTCTGGTGGCGTTCCTTTCGTGTGGGTGTGTCTCTGTTGGATTGTCTCGCTGCCTTTGCTGTGGAAGGTGAGCAGTAGAAGCTCCCCGTCCTCGTTGACGTACAGCAAATTGGTCACGTGTTTCCCGTTGTCTGCAGAAGAGGAGCTGAGAGACGCCGCTGTGAGCATCGGCTGCAGCGGGTCTTTAAAGTGAAGCGAGGGAACCTTCTTTGCTTCATGGCCGTCAAGAATGGCGGAAGCGGACGATGCGGTTAAGACGATAGGAAAGACACCATCGTCCTCGTCCTCGCTGTCCCTCTCCTCTGTCACGCGACTCGTCCCCGCCGAGGGTCGACTGGACGCCAGATCTCTCGCGTGTGGGATGAGGAACAGGTGGCCGAGCCCGTTTTGCAGGAGAATATCCATGTGCCCGTCCCCCATCAGGTCTGCTGCGATCGCCCCCACCACCAGGTTCGATGCTGTCGTGGCGAAGGAGCGGTGGTGGGGCCCCCTCTCCTCCTGGGGGTGGTTCGGGTGGCGTCGCTCCGCTGCTCGTGCTTGCTCTCGCTGCCGCATGAACGCCGCCGCCCCACTAATGGACGGAGAGCTCCACACGGGACGAACACTAAACTTCTCCTTTCCGCTGCTGGCGGCGGCGGCCAGCGCGCGCTGTTTCGCCGGCACCGCCCCCCTCTCCTCCTCCGGGTTCAGCGGAGCGTCCTGCGCCTCCTCGTCCTCCTGCGGGTGATGCAGCCACCACTCCGCCAGCTCCTCCTCCTGCAGTGCGACACGCCTTCCCGCCATCGTCGTTGTCTTCTCCGGAGCCGTGGAGGCGAAGCCGCTGTCGCTGGTCATCGTTGACGCGGCCATCGCCGCCGAGCCGGAGCGCTGCGCCGCGTCTGCCGCCTCCCGGTGGAAAGCCATGCGAAACACATGGACGCGATCGTGAGTGGGCCCAGAGGTGACCAGCAAGTCCTCCTTCAAATTCGACATCCAGGGCAACAGCGTCAACAAGCGGCGGTGAGGCAGTCGCGACGTGAGCCATGCCTCTGCCTTCGGCTCATAGAAGGGCTGCGGCACCGCTCCGTCCTCCTCCTCCTCGGCCTCGTCTTCCTCCTCCAGCCATTCCAAGGCGGCCGCTCCCTCCTTTACCGCCTCCTCCTCCAGCGCACCACCACCGGCTGCAGCGACGACGTCGTCCTGCGGCAGTCGGCCCCACAGGGAGGGGAAGAGTGGTGGGGTGTTCGCCTCCACCTGCTGCAGCACCGCGCGCAAGGTGTGCGGTGCTGCAGCAGGTCGTGTGGATGACGTCGCACCGTCGGCCGGAGCGGGGTCGGCTGTGCGTTCCGGCTCCGCCTCGTGTGGAGGCGCGAGTCGCGGAGTGGCCCAGGAGTGTTCCTCCTCTCGAAAGTGAGGACTAAAAAAGAGGGGAGAGAGGTACGACACGCGCTCTGTCGGGGTCGTCGACGGCCCGGGGAACCGAAACGGGTTCCACGGAAGAAGGGGGATGTCCAGGGAGAGAGGGGAGAGCAGACCCAGCAGCGCGCCGAACTCCTCCGCCTCACGCCAGCGTTCGTTCGGCGCTTGCTGCCCTAACGAGCGCAGCGGTCGGTGGAGCTGAATCTGGCGAAGTCCATCACGCAGTCGCTGGGCAGCAGCGTGGCGATCCGCTTCCCCTTCGTCGTCCTCCGCCGCCGCAGTGTCGCGTGGCGGCCGGCGCTTCGCCTCCTTCCTGGCGGGGAAGTCCTCGAGCCGCGACGCATCCGCATCGTCTGGACGCGACTGCAGAGAGGCGTTCGAGGACGAGAAATGGCGGGCGATCGTCTCCTCGGTGAAGACCGCATCGCTGGTGTCCGCCTTTGGACGACGGTGGAGCAGGAGGAGCGTCAGCACGAGGAGGGTGACCACGCCGGCGAGGCTCACGTACCGCATCTCCGACTGGCGAGCGTGGCGACGCCGCCAACGGCTGTTGCCGCCCGCGTGGCGCTTCCCGCTGGTCACGACTCTGTGGCGCGGCACAGCGGCTGGCGTCAGAGAAGCCGAGGCCGAGTTCCAGCTCGCGGCGACGTAAGGGGCGGCGGAGGAGAGTGCGGGCGCGCTGGGAACGTGTGCGCTGGTGGAGGACGTGGGACCGGTGCGGCCTTGCCTCCCGAACGAGGCTGTGGTGGCGGGAAAACGACTCGGCACGACGGACTCCTGAGACGAGAGTGAGTCGGGGGAAACAGGTGGAAGACCCGAATACATCTTACGCGGATGAGGCGTGTCATCCGTGTTCGTGAGGGCTTGTTGTGGATTGACAGTACGACACTGCTGTGCTCCGATGGAATGTACTCGATGTTTGCTTCCACTTCGACTGCGTAGAAGGGGTTTGGTGGCACTGCCGGAGGCGGGAGTGGAGGGAGGGGCAGCCGTGTGCCACTCCTCGCCGCCTGCCGCTGATGACGTCGGTCGTTTCATCATAAGACGTCAAAGCAACAACAAAAAATTTAAAAAATTAATCTTCTTTTACTATCTTAACTTCACTTGTACTGTGTGTGTGGGGGGGGAAAGGCCTACAACAGCTCAACAAAAACAACACACCAAAAAAAAAAAAAAACAGGCTTTGAATTTCCTTTTTGTGTTTATTGCTACCAATGAGAGACAAATCAGCGCTCTCTCATAAGAAGAGCGGTTAAAAGAAAACAAAACAACGACGAAAGGAGGTAAAGGTGCCATTCATAGAGATCAGAAACACATTCAAGTTTAGCGCGGTTCAAATGCACCAATCCAATTATTGATATATATATTTATTTATTTGTTACGAAGCTGAGAAACCTCAACGCAGCGAGCGGGTCACCACCACACCCTGCGAGCACGCAAGATCTGATGCAAATGCCCACCAGGTGCGAATGAAATGAGAGGGAGTCGGTCCAGCAGACAAAAAACGATACGACTGGTCCTGTGAGCCAGAGACGAAAGCTTACTTTACAAGAGGAGCAGGGGCCACAAGGGTGGCATAAGTCTCACGGAAGACTAAGATCATAAGTGGCCGTCGTAGCATTAAACTGGCACGCAGCGTACTGCAATCTACGAGCAGTGAAATGCTCGAAAGGAGCAAAGGTGCTTCTTCTGATGGGAAACCTCAACATCCCACGCGGTGCTCGGCTCTCTGTCGTGAGGCGAGAGAGCAATAACCTTAATAATACTAATAGTAATCAATATTAATAATAAAGAAACAGGAGGTAAAAGATATAAAAATACAACGAGCCACATCCACATCACGAAGCGAAAAGGGTGCTGCTTGTGAATTGTAGGGAAGGAAAAAACACGTTTGGTGATCCTTTCTTCCTTTGAGAACCCGGTTCATCACCCAGCCTCACCCCGGGGGGGGAAGAAAGAAGTCTCAGCCTATTCATCTTTTTCTTCTGATCCTTCATTTCCCTTATTTCAGATTCAAGTGAATTGCCCACTCATTTTTAGGGCAGGGTACAGATCATTAAACCATGAAACAAGCACCTCAAGCGATGACTACTTCCCAATAGTAATTTAAAATATATATATATATATATATATGTTCGAATGCGAAATATAATCCTATCCAGCATCATCTCTAGTTGTACAACAGAATGATAAAAGCAAACAGCATCGTCTTTTATGTTCCGAAGTCCACCATCTGCCTTCTTCACGGCACCACAGTGCTGTTGTGTGGGTGGGCCGTCGCTCTCTCTCTCTCTTCTTGTGGGTTTCCTCGCGATCCCGTTTCTCTAACTGAGCCTTCAAATCATCAGTGTTCGCCCCGTAAGTCGAGGGGAGAGAAGTTCGAGCAGTTTGACGTCTCTGCAATGGGGACTGCGTCGTCGAAGGGTTTCAGGCTCACGAGAAGGATTGTTTGCCCAGACGTCCGCTTCCTGGCCTTGGAGAGGAGAAAAATGGCATCACGGCCTCCTGTGCGGTGGAAGGTCGAGCACTCTTCTCGCTCCCTTTCGTGTCTGGGAACCTCAACGAGTGGACGACGAGCCCCTTCAGCGGCTCAGAAGACGGCGGCTGTAGGGGGTTGAAGTCTTCCACCTCATCGCTGTGATGCGTCAATGGTTGCCCCCACAACGGAGTGGGACGCTCGACGAACTCCTCGTCATGGAGCTCAGTGCGATGCCCGAGACGCGGCAGGGCTTCTGACGGGACCGGTTCTGGCAGCACTACACGCTCCACATTCGACAGGGGACTACTCGATGAAGGCTGCGACGACTCGTCGGATGCGGCGGGAAGGCGTGACAGGGACATGAAAACGACTGGTTCGTGCGGTGGCGGACAGGATTCCCATTCCTGCTGGAAGGGGGGCTCTCCCGCCCGCTGCTGCTTGGCAAGTAATTCGGGACTCACGGGTCTCGCGACGAGCAGCGCGTCATGTTTTCGCTGCGGTGAGTGGCACGATAAGCTCTCGATCACGCCTTCGTCGTGGTTGCCGGCTCGAACATCCCCCTCCACGGCACCGAGACTGGAGTGGCTCACATCGCGCATGCTCGTAAAGCTGATACTTCGTTGGTGAAAGGAGCTGGAGATCGATCGAGGGGAGGGAACAAGTTGAAGGCGATGCCGGAAGTGGTCCTCCACGCTTTTGACAAAAGGATTTGGGGAATTATGGGAAGGGGAGTGCGGACGGTGATGGGAACGCCGTGGACCTGCCGGAATCTCATGGGTTAGGTACCCTGCCACCGGGTCGTGGCCGCTCGGTTTAGCACGGGCGAGCTCCTCCTTCTCAACAGAGCCGCGAGCACTGTGTGGACTTGGTGGGGTCGAGAATAAGCTCGCTGTCGAGCGGTTGGAAGCTAAACTGGGTGGGCGGCAGTGCCTATGGGAGGGCTCATAGCGTTTGCCTTCCTTCCCCAATAATGGGAGCACAGGCTCGACTACCACGCTGGGCGAAACCGTCGTACAGTGCGACGCTTCCTTACTTTGTAGAGGACCCTCCCCACCATGCTCTTGATCCACCAGCACTGGCATTTGCATCGACGACGAGAAGGAGGCGGAGGATAAGCGCGAGAAGTGCGTTGCCGCCGCCGCCTCTGGCTCGCGCAAACTGGATGGCGGCGAGGGGACGAGAAGGAGTTCCTCCGGTGGAACTACCGGCGACGGATAAGGAGGAGACTTCTGGGGAGGAGGAGATCCAGCATCGCCAATAATGGGAGAGCCCATCACTGGGGTGATATCCGGAGAGCGAGTCGCGACTTCCTTCAAAGACGATGGGAGCGTTGGGGAGGGCTGTGGTGGTGTCGATCCTCCCGCGTCTATGACCACATCCTCCTCGCTCTTTTCCTCACCCTCACCTCCCATGCCAAGGTCTTCGAGAGAGACGAGGAGAATGTGCGGCTCGGACGGAGGTGGGTTGACATCCCCTGTGCCACCCCCATTGACCAGGATGGTGGAGTGCACACTGGTGTTATACGCAGTGCACTGCGGAGGATGCGATAAACTGGTAAACGACGACAAAATCTTCTCTTGCGAGAAGGAAGTGCTGTTGCTGCACCGGCGTTCCACGGAGTGACGGGAAGGCGGTGAGCTCGAGGGATTCCCTCCTTCGTCTGTGGGAGCGGTGCCGGCTGGGCAGTGCGCGGAAGCCATCGTAGACGAGCCGGAGGGCTGCAGCTGCGTGTAGCGGCCGAGGTAGTGGTGGAGCACACTCTGGCCCCGTACCACTCCCTCCTCGTGTCTCTTTCCACCCGCCAGCGGTCCTTCCGCACGCGGAGTGGAGAGCGCTGCTCGGCTCGCTGCCGCGCTCAGCAGGCTGCTGCCCAGGCCACTCGTACTGCTACGACTGCTGTAGTACGGACAAAACTCATCCTCGAAGGGGTTCGGGTGCGGGATCTCCTCCTCGTCAACGTCGTGGTGGGCCGGCCAGCACGTTACCTCATCGACATCGCCGGCCTCGTCATCCACTGCTGCTTTCCCTTCCTCACCTGCGGCGTCGTTCCGGTGGCGGTGAACCGCTTCACGGGGCGTACTTCCTAATGAACAACACTGGAGGGAGAGGTTTCGTTGGCTGTGGAGCCCACTACTACTCGCCAAGGAAGGGAGCTGCTGCAGCACGAGCTGTGCCTTCGAATCCCAGAGCTCTTGTCGAGCCGCCTCTTCCTCGTCCTCCGCCCTACCGAATGTCACGTCTACATTACTGTCGGAGGGGGCGTGAAGGTCGTTCGGCGACGAGTACCCACTGGATGGACCACGGCAGAGGGGCCGCGAGCCGTTCGGCGTCCCTGCCGCAGTCCAACGGGACGGCGTACACTGTGGAGGTACGACAGCGGTGGTGGTGCTTCGGGGATGCGGCGTGGAGAAAAAGGACTGCGGAAATCCCACCTCCCCTCGATCCGTCGTCGTTGTTGTGGTGGTCGTGGAGGTGTGGCTGGGGAGCTCCGCCATCCCGCTCGAGCTATTGCTCCGGCCTTTGGTCAGAATACCGCACAGCACCACGGCTTCTCCTCTCGCAGCAGCAGGGACGTCCTCCTCGAACTTCCTTTCGCGGGCATCGCTGCGGTGAAGACAAGGCACCGGTACTGCGCTGACGTCCGCACCGCTGTCCGGCGCTTCGGTCTGTAGCGTCACCGTGCGGCTGGGCAACACCACCGTCCCACCGCCCTTGTGCTTCCTTCGTGGGCGTCGCAGGGTAATCGATGGCGTAGGCGTCGTCCCGTCACTGTCTTGGTCCAGAAAGGACTGGGAGGAGGGGCTCTTGCTGCCCCGAGAGCAGCTGGGGCGCCCCCCTTGCCGAGAGGAGCCCGTGAAGAGTGGATCGTGTGGAGAACTGACGGAGGAAAGAATTCGTTCGACCACGAAATCCACGACAAAGCCGAAGGGATTGAAAGACTTTTTTTTCTTTGGGCTCGCAGCGATCCGCTTCCCGCGCGGGGAGGAGGCATTGGACGATGCCTCCTCCGGCTTGGGGGCATTCTCCGACTTCATCGACGTCGTCTTCGTCTTTTCGGGCTCGTCGCCGCCGCGGTGCAGAATCATTTGGTGGCTCCGTCGCCACGTGATGTCGAGCAGACGGCGGATGCGCTCTGGGTCGGGCGGGGAGCCCGGCGTGGCGCTGGCGACACACTCGTTCACGTAGCTGAGCAGCATGCGGTTGAGATCCACCACGTGGAGCTCCACTGGCCCTACGCCCTCCAAGAAGGACATCGCCAACTCCCGTTCGCGTGGGAGGACACCCTCTGGCCACGTATCGTTGGTGATCCACACGGGATGATGCGGCAACGCAGACGACGCTGTCGCCGCGGTGGGGGGGTCCGCCAGATTTTGAGCCCCGGGCCCTCGTGCTGGCGCTTCTTGTGCAATCATCACCCCATTGCGGCGCATTTCACTTAAATTAATGGCCGGATGCACGTCCAGCGCTCGAAAGAAGGCGTGGTTTGCCTCCCACCGCTCCTGCTCTGCAGCATCCAACAGCAGCCACGGCTGGCCACCGCAATCATCACTGCGAGGCGAGAACATCTGCCGCTGCGACGTCGGGGACACCGGCTTCAGTGGAGAAGAGCGCACCGGCACCGTGCGACGCGGTGTTTGCTCCACCAGGTGGAAGAAAGACCGCTGCGTCCCGTTCGTGTCGGAGGGAGAACCCGCCGCTGCACCACTGGAGCTCTGCGGGGACGGCGTCCTGTCGAGCGAGAAAGAGCTGAAGTCCAGCGCATTCCTGCTCCCCCGGTCCGCTGCCCCACTTTCCGAAGGCGGAGGGGGCACCGCGCTGGTGTTGAACACCGGGGGCTTCGGCTTCCAGCCCTGTAGCAGCAGGCGTTCGATGGGCGGGAGGACGAAGGCGGAGCTGTAATTCCACACGGTGCGGTCATTCGTGAGGGCCACGAAGATCTTCTCCTCAACACTCCGAAAGGCTTCGAGCGAGCTGGGCTTGAGCAGCACCTCCTCCATAAAATGAGTTTTGAGCATGATTTCCTGCACCACCTGCGGTAAGAAGCACAGCCGGTTAAGACAGTTCGCGAGGCAGTACGTCCGGCTGATGTCGGGGTGATAGTTTCTCGAGCCGGAGTGCGGGCTGCAGAGCGAGAAGAAGTGCCGCCACCTCACTTGGTACTCAAAGCCGAGGATGGCGCCACCGTGAAGGCGAATCCGATGTTTGCTAGCCGGCGCATCGTCGAAGAGGAGAGGCGTGGCATCGGGGTCCGCCTTCTCGTCCTCCTCCTCCACGACGTCGGGCTGCCGAGCAGTGTACGCGGGGTATTCCAGAGTGAAGCGCTCCATCAGCTGGGGCAGTGCTGCCCGGAGGACTAGGCCCCCCAAGCTGTACCCGACGAGATGAAAGTGCAGGCGAAACAAGAACCGTCTCGAGCGTCGAGCCGCGGCAGCGCGGAGTGCCGCAGAAGAGCGTCGCTCACCACTCTCCGCGTGGCGGCCCGGATATCGGCGCTTCCACTCCTCTTGTTGAAGGAGCTGGCGTTCTTCGTCTTGCCGGAGGCGGAGCCGCTGCGCTGCCAGGACGTGCTCCACCCGCTCCATCACGTGTGTCACCAGCCGATTCGCGGAGGCCTCGATCCCGTCGAAGCACTTACGGTTGTCGTTGCCGCTGTGATTGAGCACCACCAGCTCTCGCTCGACGTGCACTTCGGCGGGCGGCACAGCGACTTCCACTTCACGGTTTCCATCCTGCCGCCGTCCGCGTCGCTGCGGTCCGTCGCGACTCCCACCGACTCGTCCCGACGACGATGACGTCTTCGCACCGCTCTCGACGCGGTTTTTCGTTGTGGCCGCCGCACGGTGGGACGGCAACGGCGGTGCCAGCGAAGCGTGTTGCGCACCGCCCTCCTCCTCCTCTGCAGCGGTGGCGGGGGTTCTGCGGCCACCTCCCGCAGAAGAAGGCGGCTGTGGACGAGACGGGTGGCTGCGAGCGCATGGACTCGAGCTCAGGCTCGAGGGATGGTTCTCCTGGGGGAGTGGACCGCTGCTCGTCCGGTTCGGTGACGCCGCCGCTGCCGGCTCTACAGTGGAAGCGAGCGGGAGGTTCATCAGAAGCTCACTGTCCCGCGCTCCGCCTGTCGCTCGCCGACGTCGCTTCTTCGCCAGACGAGCGGACTGGCGGTGCAGGTGCAGCTTCTCCTCGAGGTGCGTGAGGTCCTCGTGGGTGCCGAGGAATCCGTGTTCGAGCACGACAACGTCCCACTCGACAATCCGTCGAAGTGGGAGCAAGCGGGGGAGGCGGGACGACGTTGTCGTTGCTGTTGCACCCGGATGATTCTGTTGTGACGACGAGGAATCCACCGGCATTTCCTGCATTCTCTTTCACTCCTTCTCGGAAGAGATGATGATGATAATGATTTGTGTGTGTGTGTGTGTGTGTGTGAGGGTCTGCGCCACCGAAAGTAGTTTTTCTAAAGAGCCCTTATTCCTATTCTTGGTTGAGGGTGCTTGTTCGTAGTGCAAATGACGAGGATGACAACGATGAGATGTGTTACTGTTGTCACCACCTTTAATATTGCTTAAGATATAGAGTATATATATTTTTCAGATGTATTACTCGCTCACCGAGAAGTAGTAATGAAGTAATAATAATAATGGATGTGTGGTCCCACCGTTACCTCTTTGTTCTGTGTTTGTGTGAAGTAGTGTGTGTGAACCTACGACAAGAACAATTTACCTTGAGGACCACGGGTTTTTACAAATTCTTTTACAGATCAATATGCCAGGAAGAAGGACAGATTTCTATTTCAAAATAAAACACAGAAACTAAATGAGATAAAAAGGACAAGGGGCATCGACCTCACTTGGCAGACGAAAAAAAAGTGCTTCGATAACAGCGATGCGACAATGACTGTTTATCTTCTTGTTTTCTGTGAACAAATAAGCAAACAAAAAAAAAGTACTGAAGGAGTACATAATGAGATAAGAAAGCAAAAAAAAAAAGAAGCAATATCAACAAGAAAGAATTCAATCGCGAGTAGGACTGATTTAGACTCTCATGACTCACACACACACACACAAATAAAATACAAGTGCCCCCACCCATCTACTGAGTGAAGGCAGCATGGAGGGGCAATCGACGGAGCACTCCTGTTATTATTATTTTGTATGGTATTGTATGGTTGTTGTTGCTGTTATTGTTTTTTAATAATATTTTTAAAGCATCCACTTCTTTAACTTTTTTCCCCTTTTTCTCAAGGTAAAGTGAACCAAGGCCAGTACTTCAAGGAGGGTAAAGGGAGTACATACCAATATGTATATCTATAGAGAGAAACACACAATGATAAGATATACGCCTTCGGATGCTGTTATTTGTACAGTGCTCGTCTTTCACTCACATGAAACCTATCATACGTACTTCCGGCTTTTTTTTCTTTTGTGGGGGGAAAGAAACCCATGGAATCTTCGTCAAGAGAAAAATAAAAAATTGAATTGTGGTTTGCATAATTTAAATGCAAAAAAACCCTTTAGAGGAGAGAAAACCACAACGACGAACTGTACAATAAAATGCCCTACCGCACAGACAAATACACTTGTCGGGCCAGGTCAGGCTAAAAAAAAAAAAAAATTACCACCAAAAAAACAAAACAAGCAAAAGCACCACCACTATCGAACAAAGCACCACCACCCTTATTGAAACGTATATGCACGACAGGTCAAAATTTACCTCCGAAAGGAAACGAACCACGGTAATAAAAGGTGCAACGGAGTAATAGAGAGGAGAGTACTCTTCGAAAAGCAGCAAAGCCACGAAGATGGTGGGCAGTATCCTTCATTATTTGTCCTTCTTTCAATTTGTGGGAATAGACAGACGAATGAACGAGATAGCGATTCGCTGTTATACTCAACGGACACTTGTAAAACCTATAGAAACTCAGCAGAGAAAGAGAGAAGTGCTGGTACTTACTTCTCAGGGGACCAGCCATTGTGAACGATGTCCCAGGCCACAAATTTGGTCACAAAACCAGTTCCACGACCGAGGCGATGATCTACCGACTCCACCGCACTCCACGCGGCCCGTCGTGGAGGATGTCCTTGCGAACGAGGAGGTGGTTGGGAGTCCGGCGGCGGGCTCAAGCCGGTAGAAGCCACAGCCGTCGGTTTCTTCTCTCTCGTCGTCGTCGTCTTTGATACTTTGCCGTCTGTGCCGGTGTAAGAAGGAAAGGGGGTGGTGGTGGTGAGGCGAGCTTGACGCCCCCCACCCTCTCTCCGCCTTCGCGCCTCTGCCTCGGCTTGTGTGCGAGCGAGACTACCGGGATGCAGCATCATCGCGTGGGAGCGGAAGTACACCTCCATCAGCCGCTCCACCGCTTGCCGGAGAAAGGGGTACAGCTGCTTGGTCTGCACCGCACGGTACAGCCACGTATCCAGGTAGTGTTCCGTGGCAGTGAGCAGATCCACCACGTGCAGCTCCACCGGACCGACGGCGGAGAGCAATTGAATGGCCGCGTCTCGCTCCTGCGGCAGGTACCGCTCCGGCCAACTCAAGGCTGTGATCCAGTTCTCCGCCGCTGTGGTGGTGGGGGCTGGTGCGCTGCACACGTGATCGTCTGCCCCTTGCTTTTCTCGGGTAGGGGAATGCCGTGTGGGGGTGGTCGCTGTTCCGTGCCGGATCGGCGACGGGCTCCAGGAAGCTGTGCCCCGCACTCCCGTCGTTGTGCGGCAGGGAACCCTCTCCGCTACACGGCGGAGGCAGTGCTCGGTCGAGGTGGTGCGCGTCGAGGATGGGTTTGTGGTGGAGGACAACCATGACGAGGTGACGGATGTCCGGCTTCGAGGGGTTGAGCTGTTTCGTACAAAACAGATGGAAGAAGTCGACGTTGCACGCGATGGTGATGGGGAGGTGGTCGTGCTAGCCGTGAGGGTGTTGGTTCGTGTCGTTTGACGCGATTCCAGTTGCTGCGATGGGAGCTTCACCTGTACCATAGCCGTGGCGACCGGCGGGTCCCTCCTCCCACCACGGGTTGCTGGCGCTGTGGTGCGGGACTCGGGCCGCGGTGGAGGCGAAGAAGAGGCGCCGAAAGGGAATTTCCTTAGTGCGGCCGCCGCGTCGTTGGGAGCAGCGAAGGAACGCTCGCTGGCGTGCGGACGACGCCTCCGCCGGGCTTCTTCCACCGCTGTCAGCGCGGGTGGGAGCGGTGGCTTCTGCGTGAGCCGCACCCCGTTCGTCTGGAGCTCCTCCAGACTCGTTGCAGGGAAGAGGGAGAGCGCCTCCATCAGCGCACGGCTGCGCTCGCGAACCTCCTGCTCCGCCTTTGTAAAGGTCAGCCAGCCGGGAATGTCGCACGCCGGAATATGTTGTGTAGAGGTGGCTGCGCTGCGCGGGGACGGGGAACGCGCGCCATCCTCCTCCCGCTGCTTCGCCCCCACAATCGCGCGGTCCTCTGGAAGTGGTGTACGACAGGACGCGTCTGCGGTGCGTCGGTGCCAGTCCGCTGCGGTGCGTCGGTGCTTCACCGCCGTGTTCGACGCGCTATCCTCGAGCCAACCGTTTTGCTGCTTGTAGGCGTGCAAACGCCTCCCCAGCCGATACGTGTGCCGCGGGGTCCAGAACTCGGGGTCTGCCGCTGGCTCCCACCCCTCTAGCAGCTTCGCTTCGGAGTGGGGGAGGAAGAGGCAGGAGCTGTAGCTCCACACCGTCTTGTCATCCACCGCTCCCATAAAAACGCGACGCTGGAACGCCCTCAGTGCGGTCACGTACGGCGTGGTCACCAATTTTTTCAACACGAAGTCGTTAAGACAGAGGAGATCCGACAGCGACGTCAAGCCCGCGGGAAACGGGTGAAATCGATGAATTCGTTTGTAGTTTCGACGCATGATCGGGTGGGCCACACGGCTGCCGAGATGCGGGGTGCCAATCGTGAGAAACGTGCCGAAATGAATCGCGTAGGCCGGTGCATCGTCACGGCATCGAACCCCATCCTTGATCTCCCCGAGGTGAGACGACGGCAACGACGAAGAAGAAGACAAGCAGGAGGAGCCCATCGATCGCGCCGCACATCCTCCTTCTCTCGACGCGCTGGAGCAACGCGGCAGCCCGTGAGGGGAGACGTCCTTCTGCTCGCTCTGGCGTCCCCTACTCACCGGGCGGTGAGAACGCGGTATGGGGAACACCTCCACGCCGCCTGCCGGTGGTGGGGCCAAACCCGTTCGCACCGGACTTGGATGGACGGTAGCCGCATCGTTCCACCAATGCTGCCGCTGTGAAGGCTGTCGTTTCGCCGCACTGTTCGAGTTCTCCGCTGGTGGAGACACGGATGAAAAATACTTCTCCAGAGCTTTTCGGAGCGCTGGAAGTGCGGCCCGCATCACAATGCCGCCCATGCTGAACCCGACGCAATGCACCACAATACGCCACTGCTGCAGTGCCGGCTCCTCTGTTTTTTGGGATTCGTGGCTCTTGTCCAACCCGCTGGATGTGGGGTAGGGCTTCCCGCACCACCGCGCCCACTGCGACTGCTGTTGCCGTACGTGATTTCGAATCTCACACACGGCGTACTCCACCAACCGCTGCGCACAGGTTTCCACTCGGAAAAATGATCTCCACGTGTCGTTGCCCGTGTGATTGAGGACTGTCAACTCCCACACCGGCAGTGCAGGCGAGCAGCAGGACTTCTCATTGGTAGAGCGCAGCTCACCGGACACGGAGCGGGACGACGCTGCAGGGGATTGGGGGGATGCCACCGCTTCTTCTGGAGACATTAGTGTGGGGTTAGCTACGCCTGTGGGAGTCCTCAACGATGAGCGACGAGGTGTCGCATCCGGGGATGACAACGTCAACTTCGTGGAACTTTCTGCCCCTCTGCAAAATTCCTTGCGCTGGCATTGCCGTCTCGCTTCGAATTCTTCTCGAATGCTGGAGGCGAGGGGCTCCATGCTCGTGTGGCTGCCTCCCAGTCCGTGCTCCAGGATAACAAACTCCAGCGTGTGCGCCTTCTTCGCGGATGGCGAGGACGCGCCACCAGCACTCGCACACCGGCAACGCGAAGGAAGACAGATGTGCGTATCTTTCTCACCGTTTCTATGGAAGGTAGTCTGGCAGTGTGGAGCGGAGGGGACTTGCATTTCATCGTCACCGAGCACCTCAACCACTTGTTGTGCTCGGATCGCAGCGGGTGGACGAGTGGAAGAAGCCGCCGAAGGGGTGATCGTCGCTCGGGCGAACTTGCATCCCATCAGGGAACGAGGAGTTCAGAGTCCGTGAAATCGCGCTTTATTTATAGTAAAATATGTCTATATGTATATACTACAGTGGCAAACTACGAACTACATATATACAGTATAAGGTTTTGGGGGTATTAGGAGATACATACCACAATGTTGACGGTTTATCTACCTATATATGACTACTAATATTTTAATTACTAATAATTGTATGGATTACACGAACAGATCGAAGAAAGAACAAAAAAGAGATAGCGATAGAGGAGAAGGGGGGGCACATGGGGAAGGCCTCTGCGTGCTTTCCGAGCAGCACCAGCCGAACCCTTCGCGGCGTTCGTAAAGCAGCGATCCGATAACGTAAAACAGAACAAATGTATGAAAGCGCCATCACTATCAATCTATATGATAAAACTCATCACAACAGTAACGATAGCATCTGCTCTTCCTCTCGCTAGCTCATTGATGAGCCCTTTCTCTGACTCGTTTTGCCATCCTCTGAAGCTCAGATGACCCGCACAGCGAACGGAGGCGGCAATCCTCTTGCAGCCGCATCGCCTCTACGTTATTCGTGCAACTCCATCATGAGAGAACAAGTTAGAGATACATCGAGAGAGATGGCGTCACTGGTTATGTGGTTGTGGAGCCCCAGACAATCTTCCACGCCACGAAGCGGCTGACCACATCGAAATGCGGACGCGGAAGGGTCTCTGATTCCTCTACTCCACAGAGCGGGGCCGAGGAGGAGGTCGTCTGGAGCGGATTGCTTGGAGCGCTGCTGGCAAATGGTTTCCCCCCTCGCGGTGGAGCGACCTTCAACGCCTTGGCAGCGGCCTTCTCGCACGCCTTCAGTCTCGCCGTACGCGCATCGTGGAGCTCGTAGTCTGCGCCGGGCGACAAGTGCAATGGGTGCACGTGCTGGTACACCATTCCTACTATATTTTTCACACTCTCTTCGGCCAGGCTGGAGTTCTTGTGCCATCGGGTTCGAAATTTTTTCGTCCTGACCAGTGCGTCCAGGTAGGTCTCCATTGCCGGCACAAAATCCACCATGTGCAGCTGTATCGGTCCAACGCCCTCCAGGAACTGAAGCCCCAGTGCTCGTTCCTGGGGGAGATACCGCTGCGGCCAGCTCTCCTCCGTGATCCATGAAGACGCGGCGCCTCCTCCGCTCTCTGGCGATGGCACCACTGGGACACCGTTCTGCTGCATCTCTTCCAGCGTCGAGGCGGGCCGAATCCCCATTGACGCGAAGAAACTGGCGTTCGCGTCGTCGGCTCTTCTTTCCTCGCCGAGGAATTCCATCCAGCGGACGGTACTCGGCCGCACCTCCGGTTCAAACGTCTCGCACACGCGCAGCTCCGTCGAAGCAGCCCTCCGACACGTCGTCGTTGGCACCGCCCTGCGCTCCGGCGCTACGCGGGTGAGGCCGGTCGGAGAGGGGAGCGCCACGTCGGAAGAGCGATGCGGCGTATCGATGGGTGTGGTGGGGTCCGAGAGGTGCACCGACGGCGTCTGCGGTGCCATCACATCCACCACGTACTGCGGGATGGCGTCAGCGTTCAGCACTGGGCCGGAGGGCGTCCCGCCGCGGAGATACCAGCGCTCCATAGGGGGCAGTACGAAGGCAGTGCTGTAGTTCCACACCGTCGTGTCGTGCACACCGGCAATGAAGATCTTTTCTCGGAAGCGGCGTATTGCAGCGAGGTGTGCGGGGCTCATCAGAACGTCTTCCACGTAAGAATTCGCCAGTATCATATCTTTCCCAGAGGCGGGCAACAAGCCGGAGGTTTTGAGAAATTTAATGAGCTTGCTGATTCTTCCGAGGTAGCTACACCCCAGGTGTGGGCTGGCGATGAAGATGACGCAGTCCCACACCACCTCGAAGGGGAAGAGGGGACGCTGCTGCTGCTGCGGTACAGCAGCGGCACCACCACCACCACCACTACACCCACACCCACAGCGGCTCTTCTTTCCATCGCAGGGAGTCGGACGGCCCACTGAGTAGCGACGCTCCACTTCCGATTGTAACGGAGGCAACACCGCGCGGATCACAAGACCGCCCATGCTGAAACCGACAAAGTGGAACTTCAAGACAATAATGGTCGCCCCGTCGTCTGGATGCTCGGCCTTCAGCGTCTCCTCCACCGCCTTCTCCACTCCTGTTAGAGTGAAGTGCAACAGGCGCTTCGCGTTCTTCGCGATACCGCAGATCCCACTGACCCCATCATTTCCTGGATGGTTCAGCACCACCACTCGCCGAGTGGTGGGTGATGACGACGAGGACACGATTGGGGTGGGGTGGTTCATCTTCTTCTCCTGTGCTGTCGCAGCATCGCGCTGTTGCGACCACCGAAGACACTCCTCTTCCGTGTAAATGCCAAAGTGCTCCATATCTCGATGCTCTCCCATAAAACCGTGCTCGAGCACAAGAAACTCCAAGACGATGCGTCGGTGGGACACCATCGTCGCGTGTCCTTCACCACGCTGCAGTCCTGTCTGTCCCTAAAAGATAAGTGCTTGAAGAGTGAGGGATACACACACCCCGAAGACTTCTGCGATGGATTCGATGCGGGCGACGCGCTTCTCACTAATGTTAAGCAGGCAGAAACAAATGAGGTACGGAACCTACGATCCGAAGTGGAAATGCTTTGGAAGTCTACGGTGATTGCGTGGCAAGATATACCGTATTGTGCCACGATAGTAATAAGTCCTGCGTCTGCAAGCCTTCCTACGCTAGAAATAACAAATGCTGAATCAGAAACGAAAAGACAACAGCGAAGACGAGTGAGGAGTAAAGAAGCTATTGCAGAGAATGAGCCTTTTCTTTTTATTTCGGCTAAAGTACCAGCAACGAATGTTGGACTTCCACACCTGCCTATTTATTTTATTGCCACAATTTTTTTTTAGCTTCAAAGAAACGATTGAGAGAACTGTGCCACTACCAACGTGAAAATTACATGTTAAAAGTGTTCTTTTACTTCGCTGCTGTACGAGCGCTATTCGATCTGTAAAACCTCTTTTTACCAAGTAACAGTCAGTGTTTCGTGTGCGTGACGAGTTGGAGTGCCTACTCAAGGAGTCCTAGCTCATTAGGTTCAGATCCCCACATTCCAATTAAAATTTGTAAAGCGATTTAGCGCGCACTTCTGAAACACTCC
Source organism: Vickermania spadyakhi (assembly GCA_030849815.1). Taxonomy (NCBI): domain Eukaryota; phylum Euglenozoa; class Kinetoplastea; order Trypanosomatida; family Trypanosomatidae; genus Vickermania; species Vickermania spadyakhi. Next base: position 4,165 of record JASAOA010001645.1, on the reverse strand, counting down.
TCATTCATTCATTCTTTTTGCTGTTCGGTTCCAAGACGAATAGTATAAAATAATAACAACTATTTATTGTTGAAGATACGGCTTGATGGATATATATTGGCTGGAGGTACTACGAGACCTATGTCCTATGCTCGCCAAGGAATGACGTACCGCTCCACTCAGCTGCCCTTAACCGCTCGGCTGTGGAGCCCGCGCAGAGCTCAGGCGATCGGAGGACCCACTGTAGTAGACCCGCTTCATCCCAGAAGCGCCACACAAAGCGCACATCACACTTTGAGCTAGGCTGGATGCGAGATGAGATAGAGTTGACGGCGACGAAGTCTACACTCTGGTGCCAAAACGTATATTCAATGTTCGACGGCCCACACGCACACACATACACCGTACCCTTGTTGATCAGGAGAGGTGCGGTTCGTGTGGGAAGTAGGAAACGTATAATGCCAGCTGCTAATTTCAAAATGCCATGCCACTGTCTGAACCTATTTATTGAATCTGTTAAAGACTACAAAAAAAATAATTAATAATAATAAAGAAATAATAATAATAATAGTTTTTGTGTGTTAGGAAGAAGCGAGAGACGAAGACCTTTTTCAAATAGAACCATAGACACGCCATCAGAGACAGGGAACTTTCCTAGAGAGGAAGACATCGTCATTGAGAGACGGACTCTGTTTTTTAAAAGATTCACTTTAGAAGAAAAAGAAAGGAAAGAGGGGAATACAACAGAGAGAGCTAATTGCATCGAAAGCGGTTTCTGAAGACATCCCCTTGTCCTTTACAGTAAAATATCAACAACGATTTACAGTATTTTTTATTTTTACAAAAAAAAAATAAATGAAGCATAAATTGTTCATTGAAAGCAAGAATAGCCGGAGAAAAAAAAATAATTAAAAATTAGCAGAGAGAAGATATCTCAGTATATATCCATATGACTGAGTGCAGAGAAGAAGTAGCAGATGCCCCTGTTTCTGTGTGGTGGGGAACCTCCTCTCCTCGTCGTCGTCAACCTATTCGACTCGGGACTTCATCGAGGAGGGCACACTGCGATCAACAGAATAAAGAGAAAAATAAAATAAAAAACCAAAATCATAAAAAGAATAATAACATGAATAGCCACTGATCATTTTATTCCTTCACTTTTTGTACGGAATGGCACACCCAAACACGCGTAGTTTGGGTGAGGGTATGCCTTTAGTTCCTTCTAAGAGAATTCGTTTGACGGACTCCAAATTTTGGGCCTCCTCATGCAGAATCATAAGCGAATAAATATGAAAAAGAAAAGAAAAATAATTTTCATATTCGAAAAGCGAGAGGAAAAACAGCAACACCATAATATTAAGAAGGGGGGATAATGGGGAGGGGAAAGGAAAATCTGACGGGGTAAATAAGAGGGACCGCTGTGGCAACCACCGGAGTGGAAAGGAAAGACGAGTGGACTGCGCTCTCTTTCTTTTCTAGTGATACAGAATTACAGCTAGGATCTCTGTGCGTGTGTGTGTGTGAATGTGTGTGCGGGTTAGTACCTGGTACGCTAGATTCCAAACGAACCACCGACACACACAAGAGGAAAGGGGGCCGAACCCAATGTCGTCCTTCATAAGAGTGAAGAAGAGGACTTGATGATTTCTTCTGCGATATACCGAGCGACAAAGCCAAAAGCCTCTCGAGAGTGGCGCTGCAATTCCCGTTCTTCTTCTTCTTCTTCTTCGTGTCGCTGTTGCTGGGGCGCACTGGAGTCCACGACGGGCTTCTGCTCCGCGGTTCTACGAGGTAGCGGAGAGGAAGAGGAAAGCGTGGGCCTCTCCGCTGCATCGTTCGCTGTGGGGAAAGCATTCGTCATGGGGTGTGTCGTGTTCGTCTTGTGCGTAATGTGGCGGCGACACTCCACGGAGGAGAGGGCCCGCGACTCTGCGCTGGAGGACTCTATCTCACTCGCTGTCCTGGGAGAAAGTCTGTGTTTTATGGTTTTCTTTCTACCGTTCGTCGTGGCGGACGCAGAGGCCGCCGTGGGGGTGGGGGGGATGCTCGGTAGCTCCCACTGTGACGTGCACAGCACCACCGTGTGCGCCAAATCATTGGCGCGCATCAGAAGGCGCTCCGCCAGTGCGTAGTGGAACACCGGTGGTGTCCGCTCGTCTCGGTCTGCCATCGTCGTCGAGGGTCGGGTGGCGTGCTGGACGGACTTCGCGAGCCAGTGATCGAGATATCGCTCTACCGCGGCCGTCACATCCACGTAGTGAATGCGTACCGGCTCGATGGCCTCGAGAAAGTGCAGTGCTGCCGCCCGTTCCTCTGGTAGAAATCCCATTGGCCAGTTGCGCGGTGTGATCCACTCCCTCACTCGGCAGGTGCGCCGGCACGCGGTGGCATCGTGACGATAGTCCCTTTGCACCGATGGCGACGTTGTGGAGGGTGTCGTCGTCGGGTCGCAGAGCTGAATACCGAAGCGGCGCAGCTCGCGGATGTCTCGGGCAGGAAAGAGCTGCATCCGACGGTGAAGGGCTCGACTGCGGTGCTGCACTTGCGTTTCACAATCGAAGAAGCGCATCCATGGGATGGCACCCAGCCCCTTCGCGATCGAGCTCGAGCCACCGCCGTCGTGGTGACGCTGCTGTGTCGGACGTTTCCGATGACGGCGGTGAGGAGATGAGGGCGGCTCCTGTGACACCGTCGTTCTACCCGACGACCACACGGAAGAACAGCCGTTGAGGGTGGAACGCATGCTGGGCGGTCGCTTGTCGGCGCGGAGCTTCCACGGCACAGCGCCACGACGCCGACCGTAAACCCCCTCCACCGCTTCCCCCCCCAGACGAAACCGATGTGATGCGTGCGGCCGCTGCATCCAGGCAGCGCTTGACCGGCTGCTGCTGCCCGTCGAGCGCGGAGGGCCGAAGGAAGAGCCCAACGACGAGGCACATCGTCGCAGAGCGCTGCCTTCTCCACTGCGATACGCTCTGCGCTCCGAGTGGTAGAACTGAAGGATGTGGCACCGCTGCATCTTCTCCTCGTACTGAATCGTGCATGGACCCTTGGGAATCCAGTGGTTCAGTAAAAATTGTTCTGAAAAGGGAAGAAAGAAGCACGAGCTGTAGTTCCACACCACCGAGTCGTTCATGGTGCCGAAGAAGTATTTCCTCTGAAACTTTGCCAGGGCCTCCAGATAATGGGGCTTCTGCAGTGTTTCGATGACGTAGTGGTTCAGGCACAGCAAGTCGGAGAAGGAGGTCCAGCGGCCAAGGAAAGGGTGAAACCGTTGCGCCACGCGGTACTTCGATCGCAGTTTAGGGTGTGGCACCCGACAACCTAAGTGGGGGCAGGAGAGAGAGAAGAAATTAAGCCACAAGAGCCGGTAGCGATGCCACGCCGTCCCTTCGGAGGAAGACGGGCACACGCGGCGGCCCACCGGCGGCTTTGTCTTCGCCGACTTCCCTCGCGACGGGTTCAGAGTGAAGCTCGAGGAAGGGGTGGCGGGAGACGGGGGGTGCGAGTGAGGGGATCGCTGCGGCGTCGCAAAATGAAGTGCTGGGAAATGGGGGGGACCGACGGGCGGCGTGGTGGCGGAGGGGTCCGTGGCTTCGCTGTCGAGAGTGAAGACCCGCTCCAGGCGTTGCTGCACCTCTGGGAGAGCGGCACGAAGCACGAGACCACCCATACTAAACCCAATGAGATGGAATACCAGCCGCCACGTGCACACCTGCATCGAGTCCCCTGAACAGAAGGGATGCGATGGGTTGTCCAGACGGCAGCGATGCGGCTCGGCAAGGGGGGGATGGTGGCTGCGCTCGGAGGTCCGCGGCACAGCTTTGTCCCTCGTGGAGCTTCCCTCCAGGTACTCCTGCTGCACCCGAGCGACGTGTCGCTGCACTTCTGCCACTACGAAGTTGGTTAAACGAGACGCGCATGTGGCAATGCCTGGGAAGAAGGACCACCACCCGTTGTTACCGGAGTGATTGAGAAAAATGAGCTCATTTACACCTGCAGGAAGGTGACTGGGGGAATCGTGATGGATGAATGGCGTTGACGGTCCGCTCGTCTCGTCCGGGACCGAGTGATGGCTGTCCATGAGTGGACGAGACGGTTCTTTCGCTTTGTCAAATGCCTCCTGAACACAGGACTGCACAAAAGACAGGCTCCTCTCCTCGCCACCCAGTCCGTGTTCCATCAC